>JAZHYW010028279.1:0-195000 GCA_037355805.1 Ixodes ricinus | reverse complement strand
TGCGCTCGTTCTGAGCATGCGCTCTAGACAGCACCCACGAATATGTCGTCCAGTGAATACTCCCTATACTTCACCCAACACTGCTATTTTGTGGCATCCTAAAGACAAGCCATCTCAAGGTGTGCGCCAGCGCGTGCGTTTTATAAGAACATGCAAAATGCTCATACATCATACAAAAGACAGTCTGCAGGCACGAGTCACCGCAATATCCGTGGTTCGAATGCCGCGCGCCTAGTTTCTCTTTTGACTCATTGTCATGCGGCATTCGAAGCACGAATCTCGCTGCGACTCGCGTTCGAATCTGTATGCAGACTGTACTTTGTATGATGTGTAAGCAGTGTGATCCCGACCTTAGATAACGTCGTATACTTTCTGTTTATGATTTGAGGAACAAAGCTGGAAACACAGAAAGTGGTAAAACGACGTAGACGAATTGATGTCCGAACGACTTTGCTCACAACCTCGAAACCAAGATATATCGTGCTGCCTTTTTCTTAGTCTCTAAATGCTGAGTAATGTAACAAGGAAACTCTACCGTCTTGTTAACTCAATTTCGTTTCTAACGTGACAATACCCCTTAGATACACCAGCTCCTTGTCTAAAGTGAGATTATAGGTTAGGTTCGGTAGGTCAGACTATAGGTTGAACTTCTGTTTACAACGACACTTGGAACAGATGGCTTTTGGGGCTTTTCCCACGCCGTTGACACATTGTTGAAACGTCTCTGTTTTGTTTAACTCCTATTGCGCTAGCGGTTACCGACGGTTATAATGCAACCACGCGTTTCTTTATGAACAATGAGATTAGGCGTTGACGACTTAAGAAACGTGAGGTGTGTCTGATTATGCTTACGTTTCTAGCTTCGTGATTGATTCTTCTGCGTTCTTATCATCTAATGCCACCATCGCACTGGCTGTGGACTGATAAGATGGCCGGAACTTGACACACCCTACGTTTCTTAAAGTGTCAGTGACTATTGTATACGTTGAGAGGCAATCATGTCGCCCGCAGCCTCCGCGAGAACCGCGTCGTGATCTGTATGCGAAACCTCGCGAAGAAACAGCAGCGACCAACATATCCGCGGCACCCATAACGCCATGGACCGGACGACGTGTACAATTAAAAGGGAGTGGACCAGCCTCTCGTCGGCAGGCAGCGAGCTGCGCGGAATTACTCTCCGGAGAATGTAGATCGCGCAGTTTCCTATGGTTCCGAGGCGGCGTTGGCGCCGTGTATACTTCGCCCAATCGACATTCTAGTGCAGCGCCGGCGGAAGGGAAGGCTATATAGCTTGTCCGGGCTGCCTTCGCGGAGAGCGCGCAGACTGGTCGACTTTTTCAAGGTGGACGTCTCGGCAATTTTCTGCCCGCTTTGCCTTCTTGAGCGCACAAGGGGTGAGCGGCTCACCGATACCATACGTATTTGCCGTGGCTGCCACCGCCGTTAGTGCATGCGCATGGCCGCGCCAACGGCAGGAGTGCCCTTGATCCTAACCTCACGACCATCGGACGGAACAACCTCCATATCGATGGGCATCGGCGCGCTGCGAGCAACGTTGTAGAGGGTTAAGCTTCGTACTTCCGGAAGTCAACGGGATTCTGTCAGAAGGGGACGGGATTTACCGTGGATTTACTGATAATTGGTGTGATCGTTTATGGCATAACGCAAAAAACAAGTAAAGAGCAGTGAATGTTTTACTAGGAGAACGAAAGAAGGCGTGAAATTGTATTTTTGCGTATACCAACGTACCTAAGCGAGCGGTCATATATGGTCGAATGCGGAGGGTGAGGATAAACTTTGGCGAAGTAAAGAAAGGACGGCACAATGAAGTAACTATTAGGACGTTTCGATTGGCGTCACTGGCAGAATGGGACGAAACGTAGCCTGTTGGACCGATCACAAGCGGCGAAATATATACGCTGATTTAATATTTTCACGTTCATAGTGCAAGAAATGTACAACAGATGGCGCTTCTTTACCTTCCGTGTCTCACATTTAATTTTCGTTTCTACGTGATCCCCTAGGTGACGCAAGCCACCACCTTCTCTGGGAACAGCTCTATAGCTTCTACATCCATTCATGCACGCAGTAAACGAGGTCTGAACGGTCTGAACGAGTCCGCGTAAAAAGTGTGCCATACACGGTTTCTCGGGCGGGCTTCCTCTCTCTCTCTCTCTCTCTCTCGTTTCTTTTCGTTTGCGCGCCAGCCCTCTTCTAAGTTTAGAATTTCCTCGAGACAAAGCGCCACGGCGGTCTTCTATAAATTGTTGCGTCTTATTTCCGTAAACGTATTCCCCCGGAGGCGGTGCTTCAGGTTTACCGGGATTCTTCTGACATCGGCAGGCGGTAGCGACGTTCGGAGCTTTCCGGATATCCCCAATAAAGACCCTTATCGGAGCCCATTATGCAAATGAAACGCTGTAAAACTACGGCGCCTGGAAAGCGCATTCGATTGCTGTGTTCAGCGTCCAATTTCGCCCATACATCAATAGTGGTCCCGAAGTGGCAACAAATGACGTCACAGGAGCCTGTGTGTCATGTTGTCGGCAGTCGCGATCCTGGCGGTTGGAGGCGGCGCTACGAGTCCCGCCAAAAAGTACGGGAGAACGCCGAGTGTCGCTGTTGTCGCAGCGTCCCAATTCCTTGACTTCCGAAACTTCCGGAACTTGTCCAGCAGAAGGGAGACCCGCAGCAGAACAGGCGCCTGACACATCTTCCACCGTTGCTGTGACACCGCAGGATGGCGGCCGGCAACATCATAACACTTTTATGATGTCGTCAGGCAGATGCGTTCTAAGCACCATAGTGAAACTAAGCGTAAAACAAGGAAATTTATAGCGCTCCACATGTTTGGAAACTTAATTGACGCATCTAGGACGTTTTACGAAATCTTACTCTTTAGGTGTATAGGTATGTTCGTTTAAGCTGTATCCGGCACATGGCTAAGTCTGTGAACTGATCTTTTCTTTTTGGATAATGCAGTTTGCAAGTCCGCGTCCGACAACTGATAGGACGATAGTCCGTCGAACTCAAGTTGATCCTTTTGCTCCTGTAGTAATTTGTTGCTTACCTCCATCTCATTCTAGTCGAACTAAAGTATGTGAAAATATATTCAATAAATGCGTCCTGTTTTTTTGTTTTTTTTGTGCCGCGTAGTAATAGGATTTTAACGGGATAGCATGTTTAGCGTTCACACTCAACATCGTTCTACTAAAGGTGTTTAAAGTCTAAATGAGCACTAAGTAAAATAATAAATGAGAAGTCAAATACCAACCAAGCTGGCCATAAACGGGACGTGCAGCGTGCACATAGCGAGAGAGAAGACAGAAAACGTAAACAGACTCGATGAGGTACGCGCATTCCTGATCCGAGGAACAAAAATCGAATTCCTGAAACGTTCCATGCACGTTGATGTTTGCCCCGTACTGCTTTGCTGACCGCTGACGAATCGGATGATCTCGCCGTTCTGTACTATTATGCCATTGAATCAGCACGAATCATTCGGGAAGCGAGGCACCTGTATTCATGGTCCCTATCGTCCGTCAGACGTTACTATAGAGTCACCGACAACTTAATAAACGCAGGACGTGGCTTATTATTTTCACTTTTGGTGATTCGTTCTTCGGCGTTCTTATTGACTATTGCCGCCTTCTTATTGGCTGCGGAGGGATAATGAGATGCTCAAGAAACAACACGCCCTTCGTTTCTTAAGCGGTGAGCGATGATAGTAAACTCCAAGCCCCGCCACGCCTTTACCGACAACCCTACCTCTCCAAACCGAGCTCGCCTCACAGACCAGTTCTGCGGATGACGTCTAAAGGGTGCCGCGGCACGCGCGGTGAATGGACAAAAATCCGGGGAGTAGTCCGGGTACGAGCGAAGAAGACCAGCTGGGGCCAGTGCAGCGGGATATATGACCAGTGCACAGACGGTCGCCGAGGGAGACGGCCTGCTCCATTGTGTGGCCGGGCAAAGGATGGGCCGTCTAATTTCCAGGAAGTCGTTCGGACTCGCCTCGGTCGACCCGGAAGCCGCTGTCGGACCGACGTCGAGACAGGCGTCACTCGCCGGTCACAGCCGCGACGCGCGACGGGCCGTCCGCGCAGTGCGCCCCAAAAACCGCATGCTAATTGTCGCTGTGAGATAGCGGGAACCTCACCAATTAGTCACGTCGCCGCGGGGGGACGCAGAGGTGGTGTCGGGGAGAACGCGTCCGCTTTGTTGCCCGCGTTCGGCTGCGGCAACCCGTAACTAGGTGTACACTCGAAATAGAAAGCGATGGCGCGCGCGGCCGTCACTCCGCGCCATGCTCATCGCTGGGGACGTCGTGGGGTTTGGAGGACTGTACGGCGGTTTCTTTTTTCACTGTCTCTCTTTAATAAACCGTTTCTTGGCGCGTTAGTGGTTATGTAGAGACCTGAACTACACCCACGTAAGAGGAGATGTAATCGCCTCCACCACCAGCGGTCAGGGAATGCTGTCAGGACGTCCCTGTGTGCATCCACGGCAATCTAAGCAAACTGGACCGTCTCCTTTGCCTCAAGACAGCCGGGAATCGCGGGATAGCCAGTAGCTGCAATCTACGGAGGAGAACATATGAAAGCTGATTCTTCTTTTCGCGTCTGAACATACTTTCTGCCTCGTCGGCTACGGCTAACGCAAGTGCTTTGCGAGAAAGTAGACGCCGCAGGTTTCTTGGTTTGGGGGGAGGTAGGGTAGTAAACTTTTTTAGCGCTTATCATTTGGGCACAAGATACGAGACACACAACTGTGGACGCATGTGCGGCGTCTGATATTCCGCAGAAGAGAACGGCTGCGCATGCTCAAAAACGTGCTCCACAGTCCAGTAGACAAAGATGGCGGCGCGCAGAAGGCCGTTTAGTCTGGATACGCGTCAAACGGGGGTAGTGTGTACTTTCCGAGAAACAGTAACGTTATGATCAGGGCTCCTCGTTTTCGCGGTTTACTTTTCTCCAAATTCGTGGGTGTTTTATTTCTTCTTTTTCTTTTTTGGAATCGGTGTGTTTCGGTGTTTATGTTCAGTGCCAGACAAGAAATCGGGGCTTATCGGGGCTAATGTTACAAAACAACTGCATATCTATAAATGTTTAACCCCCCCCCTGTCCGTCCGTGTCCTCTTTTCATCCAAGGCCCGTAACCAAACTACTTGAAAAACGTCCTTCCGGTACCCAGAACAGAAGGAGACAAAGCAAAAAACGTAAAGCACACACCCCTTAAAAAAAAAAAAATTAAGAACAGTTAGTACGAGCTGTGTTCAGATTCACAAAAACAAAAATGCTGCAGACAATCGTTTTTCCCACACCCAAACCCGGGAGTTTCCCTATTCAAATGCAGCTACAATTTGGAGATCTTCTGCTTTCCTCAAATTCCGAAAAAAAAAAAACGGAACACTTCGGGGTGTATGTATCGGCGTTTATCGGCATTAACTGAAAACGCGAAACCTCAGATGACGCACCCGGTCATTCCAGTTGCACAAATAAAGAAAATACGAACTCGCGAGTTCAACGGGAACTGGTTATTCAATTATCCATTTATATTAAGTGACACGGAACAAATGAAACCAATACAGTAAAATAGCCAAACGAGACGTGACACTATGCCTGATATACTGTCTATTACCGACCGGCAGTATAGTTGCCTTGCTAACAATTTATCTTTCCTTGCCCCCTTCCCCCAACATTTCCACGCATATATATATACGTTTCTGGTCGGCTATGGCTGCATGGGAACGAGCTGGAAGGTTGTTTTTCTTGGCCTGCTCTTAATGGCATTGTGGTGCGCGTGAAAGACAGAGAGGCGAAACCGGATTCGTTATTTTCTCATTTGCTTCTCACGGCACCCGGCGGAAAGAGTTAATTATTCGTTGCTTATCTAAGCCTTTTGGGCCACATCGAGGTAAATCTGAACAATGGCAAAAGAAAGCAAAACCCCTTCGCCCTGCTTGCACGGTTTTCCCCTACTTTAGCCTTTCTAAAACGGCACAACGCTCAAACGTAACAAAAAATCGGAACGAAGGGGTGCAATTGTAATTCCACTGCAGCAATGTCAACGTAGGATCGGGTCAGCGCATAAACGACAACTACCAGTTGGAATGAGAGTCATAACAAATTTATTTCGAAGTAAATAAATATATTAAGAAACAGAATGGCACGTCGTGCTCTTCAGAGATGTAACCACAGGCACGGTAATATCGCGTCCCGCTCGCTGACTTCACATCGCGAGCTGTTCTAGTTTCACTAACGACATTTGTTCGTGGTACGGACGTAGCGTCATTTTTGATCCTTTGTTTGTATTTCGCAATTCAGAGTCCATGCCGTGGCACGAGAGAGAAATGACTGGGCAGTAACTCAGCGGAAAAAAATTCCTCGTCAAAAGATGATTTTGGTACAGCGTTCCGATACCTCCCGATAACGATACAATGCACACACAAAGGCGTGAGCGGAGTATCGCGTATCGTTGTCGTTATCGGAACGACCTACTGAATCTGACTATACGCGAAGGTTATTAGATTACAGCGTGCGCTAGAACCTAATAAATTCAATCGTTTTGCGCGTGACCTGCATTTCTGAATCCCCGTCTACCATCTTCGCGTCTGTTTTGCTTTCCATTGCCCTTAAAGTTTCGGAAAAAAACTATGCCTATATTTATTTTTTGTAGACGTAAGGCCGTTTAGACGTGGCCACGGGGCCGATTCTGTTTACTTCTAAAACAGCGAAAACAGATGATCGCTTACAACGGAGGCGAAGCTATAATCCTTTCACAGGTAAAGCTGACGAGGGCGGCAGGAGCTACGCACTCGCCGGACCAAACAGCCGCCTCGCTCTTATCACTGGACCCCGCTTCCTGCAGGTGGGTATGGGCGGGAGCGTGATCACGTGGCGAAAGACACATGTGGCCTAACGAGCAACTAGTAGCTTCGACCGCACTGCCAGCTCAGGGTGAACCAAGTATAGAATGAAAGATGCACATCGTCCATCTTCGTGTCCGAACGCATAGACCGAACGAGCTCAGGAGCTTGAAAAAGGAGAAGCAGGAGATCTGCAGTAGCCCAGTGGGCTATCGTGGGCACGGTGTGCGAAATTAGCTAAGTTTCAGAGAGAGAGAGAGATATAAAAAGAGAAGGCTCTTTTGCCACTGCCGTGCGCGCGTACGTCGTGTTTGCATAGCGAATGAATCGTTGTCCAGATGACCAAGAAACGGGTTTCGTGGCTCGCAGGGAACAGTGAGTCGTTATAATTATCTGTTTGTTCTTGCTCTAGACATCGTGGTCAGCTTAGCCTCGAGCAGTCTCGCGAACCCTTCGTGACTCTGCCCAAACTGCACCTGGGACTGCGAAGCAACGCAGGAACGAGCAGTGCGCATATGGTGCCACGCTATAATCAATTTTGGCCGTGATTAATGAAACCGGTAAAGAGGCACCCGAGCTACGGACTCCGAACTGAGGCGATCAATTCGGCATACGGTGAAAACAAGAAGACAGTTGAACGGCGATGAACCGTTCCTCACCACCTTCCAGAGAATGAATTAGGTATTAGTAATTCCCGCCTTCCTAGTTGTCTCTCCTCTTCTCTTCCCTTTACAACCCCTCTCTCTCTCTTTCTTTACTACCTCCCCTCTTACTCTCTTCGCATCATCTTCCAGCCTCATTTTGCGTCCCTTGGTACTCCGTCATTTTGTAGTATACTTATACCGTTGCTTATAAAAGCGAGCGGGAAATATATATATATATATATATATATATATATATATATATATATATATATATATATTACAACGTTTCGAGCGGTCCCCGCTCAAAGCGTTGTAATAAACTTCGAATTAGTAACTCCGACAGTACGCATCTTTGACTTATTAACTTTTCCCGGTCCATTGTTCTTATATTTACCTTACTTCACCTATATATATATATATATATATATATATATATCAGGGTTCTCCCCAGGAATTTCGGAGGGGTGGACATTACGGGGGGGAGGAAGGGTGGTTGGGGCTATTTTTTTTCAGGTTTGTCGCATTTGCCTATCCCCCCCCCCCCCCCCCCCTTTGTGGGCACTGCCGGCGACGTGCCGTTTAGGTAGAAAAAAAAAGAAAAAAGAAACACGCCGAGCGTTTGCGCTCTTTGTTTGAAGCACTGTGGCAGTGGCGGCAGTCAGCAATGCGATAGCAAACAATAACGTGGCGGTGCGCGGACCCTGCTGAGTACGACGGCGACAGTCTGCAGCCATGTGCGCAAACAAAATCGCATCGTCATCCCGCGGCATAAAAAAAAAAATCGAGTGGTGGGCGGTCAGTTGGAGCGGTGGGCGGCCAGTCGGAGCAGTGGGCGGCCAGTCGGAGCGGTGGGCGGCAAAGCCACTGCCGCCCACCATGGGGAGAACCCTGATATATATATATATATATATATATATATATATATATATATATATATATATATATATATATATATATATATATATATATATATATATATATAATAGAGTAAGATGCTCGAGGCAAGTATAGACGAAAAGCTTTATCGCGTTCCACCACCTGTTACCTGTGGCAGAATACCTACTATTGGTGAGTAAGCCGATAAAGCAGACGCTAAAGTAACAGTATGCACCTGGGCAACAAAGTTACGTGAACGAATTCAGAGGCTGATTATTTTACTTTTAATGACACAGCTACACTTCTTGTCACCCGAGAAAAAGAAAGAAGTTTTGCAGATGGTTTACTTCGTAAATAATAGTTCTCGCATTATTTGGCTGTCAAAGAAAATAAAACACCATTTTATATATGTCTAAAACGTACATGTTTTGAGAAAAAAAAATACCTACCTTACATGCCTATACAGGAATCTCAATTTTCCCCAGAAAGTGGGAAATTATTAGCGATTCAAAAAAAGTTTCGAACTTTTTTATTATTATTTTTTTATTACGGTTTTGGAGGTAGAAAGCTATAATCGCGTGAGACACGTACTTGTACTCCCTAAGTTATTTTTCGCGTGCACGTATATGCTACTACATTATACTAGTATACTAGTCGGTGACAGGATAAGAATTAAGTACATGATCCTCCTGCACCGCGAGCTATCTGCCTTTGATAGCACATCGTCCCACGCGCCACCAAAGCACGACGGACGGCAGCGAGGGCGCCCTGGAGGCGAAGCGTCTACAGGTTCCTTAAAGAGGAGCTGAAACACTTCTTTCAAAAAATGAGACAGAAGTTGATTCTAGAGTAGTTTTATTCCGTGAATCTGAATATCACGTTCGTTTCTCCCAAAGATGTAACTAAACGCGAGAAAACACGAAAAACCTACATACGACCAGTCGTTACGTCATACCAGGATGTTTCGGTCGCCAAGCGGATCGTGTGCGCGCGTGCAATTTCAAGCTCAACGGGTATACTCCCCGCACTGGCACCAGTCGTGACGTCGTTTTCTGAACCTTTTTTTGTATAGCAAGAGCGCGTGCATAGCTCTGACGGGCCGCTGAAGGTGCGCGAGCGGAGGTCTCGAAAATCCTGGATATGACGTCACGCTCCGAGAAAGAGGAAGGCTTCAACATCATTTGGAAAATGACTTTCCGCAGCCTCCGTGCACCAAATTAATATATACTATATATATATATATATATATATATATATATATATATATATCTCGATATGCGTGATTATGGAGGCCAAATAAAGACGATATAAAGTGTTCTTACTCAAATACAGAGCCGCTTCAGCTTCCCTTTAAGCTTGTCACCGACCATATGGTAGCTTTGATTACAGTATTTTCACGACGGAAATCGCGCGTTTAGATGGCAGGGTTGCGTTCTGAAAAACCCGCCGACGACTTCCTATCTGCCGCTAAGCCTCCTAAGGTCTGATTGAAGACTGTTAAATACAAACAGAGCAAAAGAAACAGACAAAGAAATGGCGGCGAACACCACCACAAAGCATGGCCTACCAACCGGCCAATCGCCAACAACACTATATATGCTCCGGTTCAGCGCAACGATGCACCGCAACAGACGTTACGAGCTACATAGCATGCATCCCATGTTAATCCAACGCTGCGAAGCTACCACGTGACTACCGCGTCCCACGCGTCGCTGCGCCCTTCCTGAAGGTCACGTGACACTGACGCGGCATTGCATCGCCTTTGATGGCTCGCAGCGTCCTTTGCATCGCAAGATGAAACAGAGTACGGTTAACCAAAATAGAATTAAGACCCTAACGATTTCCCCACAAGGTGGGCGCTCCATCCGATGCGGGGGACGGCGGGCAATTTGCATGGTGAACAGCTAAAGGCCAGCCCGAAGGCCACGGAAAATGAAGGAATTCCGGTCCCTTAATGCCGTACCGTAAAGAAGGAGACGTCTTGATTGATCGTAATTCAATGCGGAGCGTATGCCGTGAGCCCGTAGGGAGGAAGCCCGTCAGGAAACAACGGCCCTCGCACGAGCCAAGCCTTCGGAACTCGAAGACAGATTTCCTGACGGGCTACTCCTGTCGGTAGGGGAGTAGAGACCCTCGACCGACGTTCCTCTTTGCCGGGCTGAGCGTATAAACTCATAAAGACAAAACTGACCTCATATAGTCCATTCATCTCAGACTGAGAATATTCAGCATTAATAGTGTCTGTGCTTTTACTTGGAGGAACGTAATTTGAACGCTGTAAAAAACAATGCAGCAGCGGGACGTCGCTTCAGGGACAGACTTGGAGCTTAACGAACCTGATGTCTAGGAGACGGAAAGCGCGTACTAGATGATGGATCATGACCGAAAACGACAACTACGTGACCATACCGACGCACAAAAAGGATACACTCCAAAAAAAAGCCAGTGCGTCTACTTTCCCGCACAACACTCGGAGAGCCAATCACCGCAACTTACGGAGGCAGCTCAGCGAATGACGATGCCGAAATATATGCTTAGGGACCAAAAAACGCAGTCTGAGTTATTAAGCGTCGCAAAACGTCACGCTTGCATTGCTTAATGTCACGACTCAGACTGCGTTTTTTGCCAGTCATTTAATTACAACTGTCTACGTATGTCACAGAGTCTGTAATGCTGGCATGGCAACCCTCTTCCCGTTTTCGTGCAAATCGACCTTTCTTATTTTTTTACGGAACATTTTTAGGAGAGTTACGATAAAAGAACGTCCGAATTAATATAGTTAAGCCTGATTCACCTGGGTGCGAATTTTCTTGCGATTTCTCAGCTGTGGCGTTGAGCACCGCAGCCTTCATAACAGCTCTTTTTGCCGCACGAGTGACGCCGCAACTGCGAAATCGCAAGGAAAATCGCACCAAGTGAATCGGGCATCAGATCATCGGTGCATATGTCTTCCAAGTACGCACGTTATTTCATTCGCGGGGATATTTAGACGAAAATAATAATTCACGTCTCCTCCTCACTACTAAGAGACATGTAGGTATGCAGTAATAACTAATACTCAACAAAACGAAGACACTTAAAGGAGAAAACAAAATAAAGATAAAAAAGTGAGGAAAAAAGAAACTACAATAAAAATGTCTAGTGTCCAGAATCAAGTCCCCAGTCCAGAGTAACGGCGATCTGAGGTCATGTTTGCCGCACAAAGATGCACGAGATGCTCGTTGTCCACACTCTTCCTGTCCCGTCTTAGGCCTTGTTTTCGACAGGGACTGATTTTAAAAAGAACGCTAATTTACTCTGTTATTATATAATCATATTTTCAAAATACGCAAAATCTTTGCCGCCGATAATTTTCAAATGTCCGGACATCCAACTGTCGCTAGCGGCGGAAAGTTAGCCAAGAACCATGCTTAAAACAGAAATGAACGGGGATATATGCGTATGATTCCAGCAAGTATACAGGACGACTACCACACTACCGTATAAAAACGGTCAAACCGGAAACACAATGAGAACCGTGTCAGCAAGGTTTCTCACGAAGACAATTCCCTTCCGAAGAGGGCTTCGATCGTCTCGCGCGGCTTCTTGCCGGGATGACCTTTGTCGGAGTCACATGCGTGTAATCGGTGCGTCTGTGCATATACAATGCAGCGTATACCACAAGGCGCGTTGTGTTGCATTGTATTGCCAAAAGTAGATGCGACAGTAAAGTGGCCCGGCACCCAAGGGCAAGCCGCACAGGAAGTTATACGTACCACAATTAAGGAATTTGACGACATGATGGCGCTTAAGAGAAGGACAAAAGGGGAGACTTGACAACACGGAGCGCTACTTCAACTGTTTATTTTTGAAAAAGGGAGGGGGAAGTAATAGGGCGCTTACATATATTGGGGGGGGGGAACACAATTGAGGGTGCTTACATAAGCGCTGTGCCTTTCTGCGTTTCGACCCGTGTTCATATTGCTCAGCGTGAGAAAATTCCAACCCGTTCGACCGGCATGCGACCTCTTGACAAGCGAGCACTGCATGCGTCATATTTACACACACATGCAATGGGCCAGAAGCCCTTTTGCAACAAACGCTTAGTTATTACAAAGCACTTTTATTTCCCCGTGTGTTCGGTAGAATTAAAGCATTTCACGATAGCTACGCTCTCTTCGCACCCATCCGTTTAATAAAGCCGCAGTCACACTGATCATACATCGTACAAAAGACACACGGTGTTCGCAGACCTGATGACATTTTTTTTTCGGTCACGCCTCACGCATTTTAGAAGTATGTGTGCTTTACAAATTTGTGTGCCTCGAACATGTCTTCAGATGCGAACATATCGCATATACTACCCGCTGGCTACGTGCCTGTGGGGTAGTATATGCACAGTTCATACCGGCCCATCTTACGGTATCGGATGTGCGACAACGATTCCCTAAAACTCTCTAGTGTCTGTCCTTTGTGTGATGTATTATAGCAGAGTGACCGCAGCTCTTAGGTTTCAGACGGCTTGTCAAATGCGGCGTGGTGAGTTTTTACGTCTTTATGAGCAAATCAGCGCTGCATTATAATGAACCGCCATAGTGGTTCGGAGGTTGCATCTTTTTTCGGCTTGTTTGCAACGCCTTGCGTTGTAAGAAAAGACACACAAAAAACAAAAACACTTAGACGATTGGGGTAGAACGCTGTCAAGGACACATAAATCTACTGGCATACATCATCATAGGGTGAGACTGCAGCAATGTTAAGGACGTAGGGAGCACCTAAACAACGTGGCATTGCTGGACCCTAACGGAGAACGCCTACGTCAACGCGCACCGCCAGGAACGTCAGTGGCGCACCATTTGTGGCAGCAGACATAAAATTGCCCGTTAATTGTCTAGTAAAGTGAATGTGGTTCAGAAAATGCATATACTCTAGGCAGGTTCCAGATTAAAAAAAAGAAAAGAAAAGGAATGTTCTAATGCTTTTCGGCCTATGACATAACGAGACTGGAGTCTTCACTGGCAGCACGCGCCTCGTGCCGGGCCGTGAAGTGAGTGATCCAGCGGTCATAACCTCAATCACCACAAACAAATAGAAAACCTCTTTAAGGAGAAACTTTTACAACTGGGCACAATCTATCGAAGATCGGGCTTCTGCACTGGACGGATGGAGCCCGTTGGCGCAAACGTCTGGGGACGAAACGGTGAAGCGTTACTAAATGCGGATGTCTGCGGATACTCCCGCCGCCTCGCTTCCTCAATTGCCCCGATTAACTGCGGAGATTGTCAGCAAAGACGCGGACTTGCCCGCCAGCGGGGACAGAGCCAGACCCGTCGCATTTATACCCGGAGATTGGACCGGACTCGGACACCGAGAACCAACACACGCCCGGGGTCAAGCGACGGGAAGGATAGCGTGACCTTCCATAACAATGCGCCGAGAGACTGAGGAAGAGGAGAAGACAAGAACACGGGGGGTCGTCGGAGCCCCAAGATCTGCTTCGAATGATTAGTAGGTAGACCTAAAGCTATAGCTGCCTTGGTCTCCACTGCACTCGTTGAACGCGTTAGAACGCGGGACGCCGGCTGCGTAAAAAAGCCCATCGTACCGTTTCGAATGTGCAAAATACGGTTCCTTAAAACTCCCTATTATCTGAAGTTGCAGAAACGGGTTTTGAGTCCTACAGAAATGTTAAAACAGTTTGCAACAGAGCAAGACGGTTCCGCCTGAGTTTCCTGACACCGTAGCTAAAGATGAGGAGATCACATTTTCGAATCGCGAGGATCGCGAAGGGCGCCCACTCTGCACCGAGCACCAAAATGGCGGCACCAGACGACAACATCTGGGAAGGTTTGAGCTCTGGCTCACACTGGCGCACTATCAATAGAGGGCTCCGTCATTTCGTCGCTCATCACGTGCAATACACCATGCTGCACCAGGTGCGTGTCTTGTACGTGGATGTGCGTGCATGCGTGACATGATCAAAGTAAAAGTAACTACGCAGTATGTCTGTACACACATTTGCGTTAGTGCGCACACAAACACAAGCAGGTGCACGGAGGATGTCCGCCGCGCACGACTCGACTGTCCGCGCGCTATCTGTATACTCTTCCGATTAAGATTACGCGTTGAAGGCGCGCACGGACGCACAACCACGAGGAATCTCGACACGAACGAGTGCCCGGCACAGGTATGGCGCGCTAAATGCGGCCGCCGAAATTATCCTGTTATCGCGCACGAGGAAGGGGGTGCAACGGTATGCATCGCTAACGTACACAACGGATCACCGGGCGGACGTGCGTTTACCACGTAATGAACTAAATAAATAAAAGAACAAAAAAATCCGGAGCATTTAGGCATGCTTGTTCTGTTACGCTCGACGACACAGACGAGAAGGAAAAGAAAACAAATGAAAAATTAAGTGCACCCGGTTGATACGGAGAAAGAACAACAAACCGGCCATCTGCACAAGTACCACGCACACGGATGCTCTTTCTCTAACTTTCAACGCCACCGCGGCAGGCATTTATAAAGAGATGGCCTCCGCCGCGTATAGTATAATGCGGCTTGCTATTTTCAAAACGCGTCTTCGTGAGGGCTTCATAAAAGCCCTACCCGGATTGCGCATGATTTTCACGCTTAGAGTTGGCGCGAAGCCAACGTGCGCCGTCAGCGTCCAAGATAGAAACCGTTGTGCGCGGGTGTGACTCTCATGCGATATCAAGCGCGATTGCGACAGGGGCAACGGGAGTACGAGGTCGTCTCCTGCCGCCGGGGCGCTTTCGGTCAGGCCCGATGTGGACGACGTTCTTGCTCGCTCACGTTCAGCTACACGTACCGACAGATGGAGACAAGTGTTGAAGACCGACGTCCAAAATCGGATACTGGACAAGAAAGAAACAAAGAGATGGACTCGGAGTTTGATTAGGGGACACGCGGTACTTCTTGTCACCAACGCCAATTCACTATAAACAAACTTTATTTAAAAAAAAATTGAGCTTTTCAATGTTAAAGAGAGCGTCCAGCGACAAATACATGAAACTTTCTTGGACCTCGGTAGAGGATTAGAGAATTTCGTTCTTTTTTTTAAAGCTTACAAGATATTTAAGTAGGAATTAACTTACCAGGGGATTCTGCAATGCTAGCAAAATGATTAGATGAAATTATGATCGCTTCCCGGTTAATGATGAAAGCGAGATTGGTATATGTTCTTGTGTCCACTTAGTTTCCATCACGGAATGATGGGGATTTTACCACTTGATGGAACTTGAGAGGTAGTACACATGCGTGGAGCTCTTTTAGGAAAATCTGCTAAAAATATCTCGAGTCCTAGGCCATGATCGTTTAGAGCTTACTCAACGCCGGAAAACCCTCTGCCTTCTGTTACTGAACGGCAGCTGTCCAAACTACAATTTCCAACGAGGCCACCGATCACAAAAAAGGATCATGACTCACGAAGGCATGATCATCTAATTACCATGTGAGAGACAAACTTGCGTTCACTCCTGCATAATACTCGCTTGCTGAAAAGTACATGGGAACAGTGTCTCTGCTACTAATTGCTATCTGAGAGAGGCTATGTGCCTGTGCGCAGTTAGACCATCACGAAGCCAGCTAAACTATAAGCAGCATGGCGGCACATGAAAGCCGCCATGTTGCTTAGAATCATTCAGCCACTGTAGGATAGACACGATGCATGCACTGCTGAAGCTAACCGGACCTCATCTTGAAAAAAAAAAAAATCTTCCGGTGAAGCGAAGTAACGGCAGGACAGGGCAGACGCGCATGGTCTGTAGCGGAACATGAACATCTGGCAGCAATGAGGAAGCGGCGCGAGCGACTAATTGCTTCCGCTCTTCGCGCTAACTAGCCTGAACTCGTCTCCGGTATCCGCACGGTGCAGCGGCAGCAAATTTGCGCGGATGCTGTCTTGTTTGGAGTGACCTTGAGAGCCTCCGCTTTGAGACGCGTCCTTTCGCCGCGGTCATCACCGGCCCGTAATGACAGAAGCTATGCTCTCGGAATAGCTTCGCAGAAATATAGTGTGTCCATACGAGTGTTCACGCAGCGAGCAGCTTCAGTCAGCAGCGCCCTCAGAAACGCTCGGCTGCACTTAAACATTGTTTCAGTTTGCAAGTGTAGTGCAAGTTTCGTGTAGATCGCCTCACAGACAAGCCTTGATAAAGCGTGCCCACGGTTTTCAGACTGATACCCCAAGAAATCGGTTTCTACTAACGGTGGTCAGACTGACTCAAGGTCATTTCCGATTTCATGAGGAGACATGGCAATCAATGGGCGCTTTCATGGTGGACATTTTTGCTGCAACCAAAGATGGAACGATGCTATGACGTAGATCGGCCACCATCCAATGGGCCTCACGTGCCATAGATCGATGACCAGAATGGTAAACTAGTCCGTTTGTGCTTTGACTACAGGCCTTGAATTTTGTGAATATGTAGAGCCTCTGCGTTTGTTTTATACCAACGCTGAAATCATCCTTTCAGGTTTCAGTAGGCAATCTCTCCTTTCTTGGGGACTATCACCGCTCAAGCAGTGAGTCTATATTCTCTTTCCAATGCCCTCCAGCAGAAGAATGCGGAAACTTCCATTCAATTAGATAACGCCGAGGGCTACGGCTCGACTAATATGGGTCGAAGAAAAGTAGCCGTTATCTGTAAAAACGCTGAAGCTTTCAGGCGTGTCGGGATTTCGCAGCCATAAGAAGGAGAAACGGAAGCTTGTTCTCGATTTCGTCCCATCGTCTTACCTTCCGGTTATTTAAGCTAATGTCTCATAGCTATTACCCTCATGAAACCTTCCTCTATTGTAATTGATTTTCACAAAAAAGCGTACGATACACACCAAAACTGAGGAAGTGGTTCGAGTTTAACAGTCAGGTGTTTACATGCAAACAGCGAGGAGGAAATAAAGGTGCCCACGCGAATTGCTTCGCTCAATCCTCATACACAGTCATTCATGTTCTCGGATGCGGTTTCGAGATATCTTCGCACGCTGTTTTAGACGAAAGCGCGGCAACAGCTGTTTACGGAAGGACATCTGATGGTGCGAAATCACGAGAAACTCGCTTCTACGCCGCCAGGGACAAGCGATACGCGCGGAGATAAAGAGAAAACGAAATAAGGCAGGACGAACGAATGCGGGCTGGAGGCTGGTTCACAAACGAGGTTGCCAGACCGCTTCCCCTCCTTTCCTTTTTTGCGTCGTCCCACGCGAACTCGTTAGTCAAGGGCAGGCCTACGTCGAAGAGCACTGGCAAGCAGCAACACACCGTCTGCTATTGCCTCACTTCTCGCCGCCGCTGAAGAGACTGAATGGAAGAAGCGAAGAGGAAGCCCCGCTCCTTGCCAGGCGGCTGTCAGGGCTTCCTGCTGTTGGCAAAGTCCCGAACAGGCACTCCTACTGCCCAGTCATATATAGGTGAAAGAGAAACGGGAACAGGCAACACCTCTCAGATAGGTCACGTTGTGCTGAACTTTCTGCGTCACGAAAGAAAAGAACCACGAGTGCTGCTTCAGCGTTCTGCTGGAACTCGTGGTCAATCGTTGATAACGAGGGTCCAAGCCGAACGCTGGCAAAAGCACTCGTGTCAGTTCTGTGCCCTACGTGGACTTTCTTTCAGTGAAGCAGAAAGTTTAGCACTCTACGGCTTTGGTGTCGATGAGGTGTTTGATCAGACTGAACCTCCCCAACCATCATCGACTGCCAATACGCGATGGAATTATGCCATATCCGATGCTTGTCAGTGGCCTTGTTCGGGTCAGGACCGATAGATCAAACAGCTTTGAGACAAAAGAATGTAATTCCAGATTCTTTTAGACCGACCCGAACGGGTTCGTTTTTATACATGCTGTATAAGTCGGAGGGAAAATAGCAAGACGGTCCAGCTATTAGAAGGCTTTATTACGTAGGCGATCCTCGTTGATTATGTTTTGAATGCACAGTACGAGGCTGGCACACCTGTGTCCTCGACAAGCTAAAGAGACAGAGCGATCCTTTCGGATACCCCGGTTCGAGAGCGATCGCTCTCCCCTTGTTAAAGAACTTTGGATGGTCGTCCAAGATCAAAATGAACGCTCGTCGTATATCACGCAAGCACGTAGCAACCAGTCTAATCACCGCTCTGGCGTTTCTAACTTGACGATGCTGCTGTAAATGTATGCGTGACGTCAATCCAGCACACTGCTCGTAGCTATTGATGCCATGTTGCTGGTCGACGCCTGCCAAAGGGTTTGAAGATGTGAAACTAATATTCGTCCTCAGCATTGAACAGTTCAGAAAACGAGAAACAAACGATGCCAGTAAAATATCGCGGTCACGAGTGCCAGTGTCCTGTTACGGAGTGACTGCCTTTGGCATCACTCCGTCGCAGGACACTTTCTCGGTATTTAAGGTGCACATTAAGAGCAATCATTTCACGCCTTTCCTTTGTTTCGCTTTACAGACCCACGTAAAGGGAGCGCAGTTGTCATGTGACCCCACACTTAGTTTTAGGTGAACGGTCCTATAGCCTAGTTACACTAGCGTTGTTAACTGTTATTAAGCCAACGATCGTTGACATCTCCCAACTGTCATTGAGCTCAACTAAGTTGTCCGGTGTTGCACGGCACATAGGCCTAACAACCCCAGTTGAGATGCGCGTCGACGGACACAGTTGAAACGAAACTAATGTCACATTATCTTCTTTATTTTTTTAATAGCGATGCAAATGATATATGTGCACACTTTCCCTTCAATATAAAAGCTTAAAATAAAATACAATAAACTTCTTTTTTTGCTTTTAGAGTAAAGAAACGACAGTTAGAACGTTTCACACGAATTCAAGCAAGAGAGACACAAAAGTCTTATCGGCACCGACATCACAATGGCCGCCCTCGCCGAGCTTTGGCTCTCGCGATGTGCCGTGATCATTATAGCGGCAGCTCTGGCCCCGAATGATACGTCTTCAGAGAATATTTGCTGCCATGATACTTTCTAGATACCTCCTCCAATCTTCCGCAATAGGTGCTTTGCTGGCGCTGGCCATGGGCGGCGATGCGGCGGTCGCCGCCATCTTTAGCTCTAGAGACCCTTTGCTAAATTCCCAAGCGCCAGGGAGCATGCTCCGAGTGTAGTTACACGCGCTGCACGTGCTGGCGTCAGCAGTAGTAGATTTTCTAAAGGAAATGTCTAAAACAAATGGCATTTGCACGCGCGCTTGAAAACGCTTTATTTTGGTGTTTTACTTCGAATCTTTTATACGGGGAAGGCGAGCGCGTGTGGCGCGTGTCCATACATTCCCATCATTCTCCTTGATGCTTGGGTAATTTAGCAATAGGTCTATAGACCATTTGCTGTCTTACCCAAGCATCAAGGAGAATGCAGGGATTGGTGTTCCACGCGCCACACGCGCACGCCTTTCCTGTATAAAAGATTCGAAGTAAATAACCAAAAGAAAGCATTGACGAACGCGCGTGCAAGATGCCATTTGTTTTAGGTTTTTGCTTTGGAAAAGTTACTACTGCTGAGGCCAGCACGTGCGGCGCGTGGAACACCAATCCCTGCATTCTCCTTGATGCTTGGGTAAGACAGCAATAGGTCTATTGGAGCGAACCCCCATCAGTTATACTCCGTTTCACCTTATGTTGTACCGCAGCGAAGGCTAGAAGCGCGAGCTCATTGTGTTGGCAGCTGTGCCAACAGCTTGAGCTTGTGCCGCTGAAATCTGCCCCAGAGCAAGGAGCTCGCGCTTGAAGCCGTTCCTCTGGCACATCATAAGGTGAAATAGAGTATAACCGAGGTAGGCCAGCTCAGTTGAACTCAATGATCGTTAGCGGCTTAATGACAGTTGGTGTCGCCTTGTAACTCCGGCCGATCGCGATTGAGTCAACTGTCGTTGGCTTAATGAAAGTTAAGAGCGCTAGTGTAACTAGGGTATTAGAGTGTATGGCGTTTCGCGAACGATTGATGATGGTTCTTACCGAAATATTTTACTGCTGTCATTGACTGGCCATTGACTGACTGGCGCCCATTAGCATGTCGTTCGTTATCAGTCTCGGACTATACAAGCAGAGATAGTTGAGATTATGACTGACCGATTTCGCACCGACGTAGGTAATAGAGTGTCATTCACCCGCGACACTGTAACTTACAACTTGATGTTAACGATGTCTTTGTGTCTGGAGTAACTGCTGGGGGCGTCACCGTGGATTCCAATGTATTTGTGTCCTTAGAAGGTGAATTTAAGGAGCCGCGCTGCTTAGAAGTATATCGAGATGTATCCGTGACTTCTTAATATAAATGTTCCACACACGTTCCGCGCCGTCAATTAGTCCATCCGTACACATCTCCAACGGCTTCCTATAATCAGCAGGTCTGCTGCTGATGCAGGGACCGTCGGTGCACGATCGTTTTGACGTGTTGGAACTCAAAACGTGCTTAAAACTATCTCGGCGTTACGGTGTCACTGGCTACTGATACCAACACGAATAAACGCCCTACCCAAAATGGCCGTCTTCCTTGGGGATACCACTGTGCATGCGCGTACGCAACCCCGGAAAAGGTCCATTAGTGAACACACCCCAGAGCCAAGAGCTCTCGTCCTCTTTAAGTGTGTACCAGAGCCACAATTATATGGTGACGTGACGTCATACGAGCATCATTTTTATTGTAATTCAGCGTAAGGTTCGGCACTCTCCGTCTTCATGTAGCCTCCAATCAGCCGATGAGGCAACATTAGGCGACTGGGTACACTTGCGTGGTCCTCGGAACGTACTTACACGACCAGCACGCATGTGTCCATCGGTCCGTGGGAGAAGGGCGGGAGATATCGCAGCCGGGATCGGCCGGGCCTCCTCCGTGCGTCCGCGCCCGCAGCGGTTATTCCAGCAGAGCGCGGGACAGGCGACAAAAATAAGCGGTGTGCGGTGTGCCCAAGGACGGAGCCACCATTTTTCTTCGGGACAATGGCTGCCGATTTGTTTTTTTGGAAGGCGCGCACAAATAAGCGGAGGAGCAAGAATTATATACAAAATATAAAAAAAGCCGAGGTGCCAACAGTGTCGCCACATGCGGTTGGGTCTTAAGGCGACACGCCGCTTCCGCGTTTGAGTTTCTTAATTATAAAGCGCGTCATAATTAATATGCAGAAGAAACATGCGCTATTTTTAGGTTTGCTTTGTTTCTCACAGTGCAAAGCTACTGGTTTAGGCGAGCGGGCGCTTTTGACCCCTCACTGTTGACGTCTTCGAGATGGGAGAATCCGATAATTCCAGAATCGGGAACGTTAAGTATTTAAGTTGACAACAATAATATCGTCATTATGAACTATCTTTTTTTATTTTAGCAACGCGTTTCCAAAGTCAGGTGTTGCCAACGAAAAGTTGACAACATCTGGCGAATAGGAGAACGATGGAATGTCAGGATGGTTCTGGTGGCCCACCGCTTCATGGAGTGCTCTCAGGTTGGACCTACACAGGCGAACATTCTACACCTTTTCAAGCTCATTGCTCGTATCTTTAGGTTGACTCTCAGAGTACATATCGCAATGAACCAATACTGCATCCATATTCCAATGGCTTTGAGGGTGCAGGAAAGAGGAAAAATATTAGTTAGACAAATAGAAAAGCATTCCCCCTCGCCTCTAGTACTCGAAGACAGTCAATATGACCCTTCACCATTTCAGCATCTATACAGCAAGCAACTGTTTCAAAACGCGTCTCTGGCGCATTGGAACGAAAGGAGGAATACGCCAATCAAGGGCCAACACAAAGAGCGTGCAGGGAACGCGTATAGTCGCGGACACCTTGAGAAACGTGGCGAGTTCGGAGCAGCTATTATCGCCCGCAACAAATGATATTGCGGCATAACCCGATGAGAAATCAGAACTAATCACAAAGCAAGAACTGTGAACATGATAAGCCTTGCGGTTCTTCAGCTGTGAGCGACTGTATGCGGTTAGCAAGTTCGTCTGCTTCTTTTGCATGGGTTGTGGTGACGTCAGAACAACGCCGAGCTCTGATTGGCTCAAATTAAAGGATAGTGGGTAGACCTCAAAGTAAGCTGCCTTGAGGTCTACCCACTATCCTTCAATCAGAGCCAATCAGAGCTCGGCGCTCTGACGTCACCACAACTCCTGCAAAAGAAGCAGACGAACTTGCGCTCCACGTAGCTTTTTGAGCAAACTAGACCGAGAAATAGTTGGACTTTAGAAAGAGCCGTCCAAGTCAGTTTGGAAGTGGCGATCACAAGCTGGAAGAGAAAGGGGTTTGGAAGGCGACGGGCGCGCAGAAAGAGGTTTGGCCCGGAGCGACCACGTCCTAGATTCTCAACGAGAGAAGGAAGACCGCGTCCCATCGGACTCATAGCGCATGCTCGTCACATCCGTCTAGCGTAACCAGAGGCTCGGTTCCTTCTCCAGTGCACCCCGACGACGCGACGTAAATACAAGTCGTACGCGACGCTTGCGCGGAGAAGGCTTCCGAGCTTGCCAGTGCCGGCCGGAACGTGCCCCATTGTTGCAACCCTGGTGCTACGGCAGCAAGAACTTCCACGAGTTGCAGTTTGATCGGCTCCTTGAGACATGGCCAAGTCGGTCTGCCTTGTTTGCCGCGCGCGAAGACGCTTCGCACCAGAAGTACCTTCTGTTTCCACGCTTCTCTCTCTTTTGAGCTAGCTGCCCAGCGTTGCGTCGCCTTAGACTTTAGGCTCGCTGTTGTGGATCGATTGGTGCTTGTTTTTCTGGCACAGTTTTTCGAGAAAAAAAAACAAAACAAATTGTGGTAAGCGCAACACTTGAATGTTTAAGTAGCGATTGGCGTCGAATTCGAGCCTAAGAGGGTTGACCTTTGCATCGTTCTTATAACTACGTGTATAGTATGACAAGTTTACAATCGCAGCGACACAAATTTCCGGCAGCAACAAGATGGTGCCCCTCTGTAGTACGAATATTTTGGTTTTGACGAAGCATCTGGTGCCAGCTGAAACGTGCATATTCCGAAGTATCTGAAGCCTTTCCAGACATGGGTACTTTTCTTTTCGTTCACGCTGTAAGTGAGACTCATTCTACCCGACACATCTATGCCACATGCCACGCCACAAGTGCATATTAAACAAGGTTTGCTTCATCTATAGAATGGGGAGCATGAGTCCCGGCACATGCGCAAAACAAGTGCGTTTTGGAACGTTCATTTTGTTTGGCTCTTTTTTTGTGCCCCATGGATGGATGGATATATGGTTGGATTGCATTGGCTATACTTTTTGTAGCAGGCGGTAGCTTGCGGCACCTATAGACTAGAAAGATCTACACCACTCCCTTTAAGTTTTGGTATAAATCCCGTGTCTCAATAAATTGCCTAACCAACATAGTCACATTCCAGTCAGGATTTCCAGATGCATATAGTCCTCACCCAAGAGGGCAGCGTATAGACGATTGACTGGCTACTGATGGATACCTAGATGCTTACAGGGGGATCATTCGCGATGTCCGTTATTAGACGTGAGGTCCTAGCCATTATGCTATACGAAGAGAATTCGACGGAAGACAGGGCCGACGACCAACCAGACCTAGTCGCGTCGTAGTAACACAAAGCAGCCAGAGACGGCAAGGCTTTCATTAGCACCGTTACAAATGACAGACCGGCCATTTGAGCCTTCTTTTGACAGAAATCCTGAAACTGTGGTTTTTGGACTGCCGTGATCTTCACCATAGTCTTCCGCATTACAAACAGCCTTGTCTCATACGTTTAGGATACCTCAGGGCCCTATACTTCTGGAGAGGTTACCACTTTTTGTAATATCCTTTGCCGACAACGCGCAATCACAGAGAAAAAAAACTGCAAAGCAGTAGTGTGTGACAGTAGGGTGACTAAAGGTCGGTCAAAGCTAAGAGCTCAGTCACATTCCCTAGAACAAAACAGAGACTGAAGCATCTGGTGCCAATTTGATGATACTGCGATTTTGCCTGATGGCTTTCACGATCCTGGTTCCGGACGGGCAATTTATCCACCCTCGAGACTGCAAATGTGTCATTCGTCTTATTCTTCGGTGATCTCGGCCAACGGTTTTTAAACGTGGAGTTAAGTCAGGCACGTATCCAGGGGGGGGGGGCATGGCGCCCGGCCCCCCCCCCCCCCAAATCTTCCATTTTGCTGGGGCCTCCTCTCCCCCTCCCCCTCATACAGCATTTTGTCATGGATGCCCCCCCTTCCCCCCCCCCCCCCGAAACAAAATCCTGGCTACGTGCCTGAGTCAAGTATAACAGCAGGCCAACTAAGAGTGTACTGCAGCAAACACCTGCACTGTTAAGATATGCTTTCTCCCACATATAGGTAAATGAGCACGTTATGATTAGTATTCCGGCGGTTGTTTGGCGCGTCAACCCGCATAGTCACGTCTCCACGAAATCCGTATTTTTGCTCATCCGTATCAAATCTCTGCGTCGATCGGAACCGTCGGCGGCCCCTGTGATTGGCTTTCAAAAGAAAAAACCTTGGCTCGTTGGTTAAAAAAAAAAAAAAGTAGCGCTACATTTGCGAGTAAGATGAGGACGACACGAGCGTCTGCGGGGGAAACGTGCCCGACACACTAACGGTGCGTGCAGAAGCTTTGCGCCAAGAGAAATCTGGATTTTCTCATCCGCCGTGACCGATCTCTGATTTGTGCTGCGCATAGTCCAAATCCGATCATTAATAGCGATGGTTTACGCCAAAGAAGAAACTTTTCTACGATTCATCTGCCATTTTATTTAGCATACAAGTCACGCGCAAGTCTAGGAGATAACATAGTATATTTCGTCCCGAGGTTACAAGTGCAGGAGCACAGATCGAGCCTCTCCTCAGCGGGCGCATCCATCTCGAAGCTCGTGCGCTGACGACTGCGCACTCAGGTAAAATATATCGCGAGACGATTAATCGTGGAAAGCGCAGGTATATTCTCCTTAACGTTCTTATCACCTGTCGCTCGAAGTTTTCTAGGCCAAATTCGACTTTCTGTTGCACGAGATAGCAACTGTAGCTGAGCATTCGGAACTCGGGACGGCGATTGTTTTACTATCGAAGAGGGCCATCGCTCTAGGGTGCTTGAAGTAAGGAAAGATAACTAAAAAATAAAAAGACACGCGAAGTAAAATAAAAAAAATAAATGAAGAAATACAACGCGCGAGTTGATTCATCGATTGATTAGATAATAATCATAATTAAAAACTTTGAAACAAAGCAAACAAAAGAGGACATAGACAATACCGTCTCATAACCAGCACAACATACGGCTGTCATTTAAGTTCACAACAATCTTCTTCTTTGTCATCTTCTATTTGAACAATGCACATCCTAACGGGAGGCACACACACTCCACTGAGAAAGCCTCGAGCGCTCGGACACAGGTGTGAAGGCAGTTCCCCAATGACAAGTGCTCGCGGGGAAAAAAAAAAACATTAACAAAATACACGAAAAGCCGAGTCGCAACCTTTGTGTTACTGGACAAGCAAAAGCGGTGGAGTATCGTCGTCCAAGGTCAATGAGGACATGATAATACAATTTCCGGCACTCGTGATCCCAATTGTCTCCCTAATCACCCTCTTAAATTGATTTTTTTTTGTTAACCACAATCGTTTGCTTCTAATATGGGAAGCAATTGCTACGCTCACTCAGGTGTTTTACAATTTCAGAATTGGTACAACATGAATTAACCGCTCTTTTGTGCCCTGAAATTCGGTCGCTTAGGCAGCGGCCAGTTTGAGCAACGTACGAGAACCCCCAGGCCAATGGTATCTTGTATCACTGAAACCTCACAAGTTTTTGCCGCATCTTTATTTTTTATTTTTTGGGCAACCGTGTTTACCTTCTGGAAATAGGGGTAGCCTACTTAATTTAAAATCATTTTTGAATACAACTCTTACACCATGGGTTTCTGCCAAGGCCTTTAGGTTGTGTGAGAAGACACGAAAGAAGGGCGAGCAGACCCATTTATCAGGCTTCTTTCTAGCTTCTGTGGTTTTGCCAAAACTAACCAGAACATGTCGTAACACACTCAAACGCACACTCAATTTATATCGTAAGGCAGTGGTCTCAAACTCATCCGAGCGTGGAGGCCAGATAGCCAAAACCACAAAGGCCGAGGTCCGACGTAAAGCTGGGGGGGGGGGGGTAAAAGATTTAAAAGATAAGAGACTGCGTGCTCTATGCTTTTTGTAAACTCACAGTTTTGCCAGTAACATTTTCAAACATGATTTGTTTATATGACTACTTTGGGCCCTGACCTGATAACAATTGAATCAAAACGACACCGCGCCGCCAACGTGCTGGCATTTTTAATAGAGCAAGGGAGCAAGTACACTGTCATTCCCGTTGCTCAATTCACTCAGGAATTAACGAAGCTCAACATGTCTCTAAAAAAATAATCAGTTAATTTGACAGTTCTTGCTTTCCTGACGATTTTTATTACAACACCCTGAATAAACCCTTATCTTATTTTAAAGGTGACGCCCGAGCTCGTAGCTTTATCTATCTGATCGAGAGTTCGCGCAGCCGAGATGTATTTTTCAGCGAAGAGCTCGCGCTTGCATCCTAGTAGCGGAATAGTTGTACATTACAACAAGCTGGGAAGCAAAAAATAAAGCCAAATACAAAGAGAAAATGAACACAGATGAGTATAAGCTATGTGAACACGTTAAAAAAACAGAGCTACTTTTCGAGCGAAAATGAATCGACTAGATGAGATCACTATGGCGCATGCCATTTCTAGCGCTCGAGACATGGGAACCGTGGCTCGTAGCCGGCTGCCTGCGGGCCGCGTCCCAGCGAGTTACGGGCCGCAGCGGCCCGCGGGCAGTGTGTTTGGGACCCCTGCCCAAGGCATCGAACCTCGACATTTGAACGAAGATACTCTCTTGGACGAAGTGAGAACAAGACTTGTTTAAGGAACTTTTGAAAAGAGAACATACGACTCCTCTTATGACTGCTTTCAGGTGGCAACTGCGGAAACGCAACACCAGTTTGGGCGCAACTTTGCCGGCCGTAGCTCCAACACAACCCATGTGTATGATACACCTTTAAATCTAGAAACTGAAGATACCCAGTTCATGTTTCACAGATGAAAACAAGCTCTGGGGCTTGCTACTTTATAAAAAGAAACAACAAACATTCAAACACATCAAATCATTCAAGCACAAAAAATAATCTGCATATCGCTTCATTATTACACAGTAGGGCAATATTGATTGCACTTTTAAAACCACAACTCGACCTAAAGCATCAAAATAAATTTCAGAAAGTAACAGTGCCAGAGAGGACCCAATACATTAGCTTGTTTTTGTGCACAAACTTTGCCATCAACCTCAACCACTGTTGATATTAGATGAAGTTCAAGCAATGCCATGAAACTTGCAACATCAATGCCAGACGTAGCTTGGAATCTGACTAAACTGTCTCTACCAAATGAAACACACTATGGAGAAGCACGGACTTGTCTGAAATATAATAAAGATATTTAGTATCCAAGGAGGCCAAGGTGCACGGTGTAGAATATAACAAATTCGTTAGACCGATCAGCTCTTCCGAATTCTTCATTGACAAGACGCTACCAATCGGAAGACAAGTTCTCGAAAAATCGGACAACGCAGGCTGCCAGGTCCCGCTCTCATTGATCACAATGAGGAGCGGAGAATAAGGTTCATGACCTTTTACTAAGAACTTGACGGCAGAAGCTGCTCGTTTTACGTTCGTGATTTTCTTGATCATCGAATCTAATTCGCATTCTTTAAGAATGTCGATGACATTTTTCTGACCATTTGAACATTTTCGATACAAGGCTTGAGAAGCATCCACAGCATTCTGAACCTTTTGTTGAAGAAGCAAAAAGTTAGGGTGGCTTGGAAAAAGGGGGAAGGGGGGGTGCTCATTGCCACGTTTGTCATGCTGGAAGTGACAGTGTGGGTGTTCTTTGCTTCTCCGCATTGTGGCAGAAACGCCACCTGTGCATGATCCGCACGGCGGCGCTGATGCTATCAGTCAAGTCACTTGTTGTACACGCCACCTTGTTCTAGCCAATTAGGAAATTTGTTATCTAGGATCAGAAAAAAAAGAAAAGTAGGTTGAAGTTGTTTTGATATCAGGTGAGCTCCAGGTCTGTTTAGTTTTCCGCACCCGTATGTACTGTCAGAGCTTTTATAGATGCGTAGTCTTTGTGCATGAACTTGAGAGCATCTCAGTCCTGTGGCATTAGGCTCATCGCGTTGGGGCAGGCTCTGGCATATCATGAATCGACTGATGAACCCTCGTCCAGCTATGACCGCACACTTACGCCTAGCCCACTTTAATTTCAGCACATTGAGACAAATAATCCACGGCTTCAGGACATAGTTTGGGGAGGGAGGGGGCGCTGGGATCGAATCTGATGCAAACGTCATAGATCTGCTCAGCCAATCATCTACCTGAGCCGCGCCCCTGCTTGTTTTGACATGGACGGGCATCGTACAGGTGTGCGGTTGTGTAATCACAGCAGCGTGGAGCGCGTTACAGACCTCAGGTTAAGTCTCAGACCGCACTGGTATAAGTTAGCCCTCCACAACGTCGAACCATATGCCACCGAATCTCAGAGGCAGATTGCTCTCTCGCTTTTCAAACGTTCACGAAGCCCGATTTGTTTTCCCTCATTCAATACTAAAGTGAACAACGAGGAAAAATACGAATGGCTCTGTACGAGTACATGTGTTTATAAGAATTACAACCTACTTCCCCTGATGAAGGACGTCTGAAACGGGGAAATACTATTCAACGCCACCGCTCTGCGCCGGGGTGAGAGCCCGGCCACCCAACTTTACGGGTAAATTTTTCTCTTCTCTCCAGCAGTAAAAGACTAGGTCCGTGTCCAAGCCTGGACAACCTCAGATAGCTATTTGAACAGCAGGTCAGTATTGTGCGAGCTTTAATCTGAAAGCCGTTTTAGTCAGGGGTGCCGGTACATTCATGTTATTAGTCGAGACACTGCAAGTTTCTTCGAAGGTGTCATACTATTTTTTTAGAAAGACAGCACCATGTGGCAGCTGCTCACTTCTCGTTAATATTTCCCGCGTTCTACGGCTTTCATGAAGGCCTGAGTTCATTCTCGTAGCAGGAAATCATTACATCCGATTCGATGACTGCGCCATCTACTCACGTCCTGAATGTCTGGATTGAATCGATGTAGGCGATGAGCAAACCTCCCCCTTTAACCACCCTGGCTGTATGCTGTGCTGGTTATAGGACAGCGGTGCGTATGTCCTCTTTGTTTCCTCTGTTTCAAGGCTTTTAATTATGATTGTGCATCAGCTCGCCTGCGTTTTCACTTTTGTTTTAATATTGATGAGATGTTTTTTAGGGAAAGCGTCATATGCAACAAGCACGTGCAGTGCGGGAGGTAAACGCGCGGGGTTGATTCGTTAGCTCAAAATGAAAATCAGCCGGAGGTGTTTTTATTTAGAGCAGAAAGTGCGCAAGGTATCGAGCAAATACGTCGTGATGCTTGCGTTAAAATTAAACACCTACGCTTAATAAATGGTAATTGCCTGGACATGGCCATTAATAAACCGACATAGGCATCATCAATCTTCCCTCAAGGGCGTCCATCCGAAGTACCATACAACAGACAGAAAGAAATGTCCCTGTTGCTAAACATCTTTCAGGAAATATGAAGAGCGATCGTTTAAAAATGATCAAGGTCGTCGGAAGAAAGGAGGAAGGAAAGGATTAAAAACAAACCAAAATCGCGCACAATTCATCGGAACAGTCGCGTGCATCGCCAGATCACGGAACCAGGAGAGATGATGGCAAACATCGTGCGCGGGCGTGTTTATAACGCGCACCCAAAGTAGACTCGGAAGAAAGTGTAGTTCACCATGTCAAGGCCGTACTACTTGACGGCGAAGCACCGCTCGTTTTCCCGAACGCCCAAGAGCACTTTCACAAGACGGGTTGAGTAGGACTAAACGGAAGAGAAAACACAAAAACAAACCGTCCTAGTGTACGTCGGCGATGAACTGTACACCCGCGCAGACACGAAGGGCGCAGCCATGGCCATAGGAGGCTATGGCGCAGCTTACGGGCGGCAAGTGTCCCTAAATTGTAGACCATTTCGGCGTCCTTTGTCTTTCCTGCCCCGTTAGTCTCTATGGGCGGCCGTTGGGTCCCAGACAAGCGATGGAAAAGCCAAAGGACACAGCTCTACTCCGGGAACCGTTAAGCTGATAGTGCGGTCGGTGGAAGCAACTCGCTCGCCGGACGAAGCAACCGCCTCCCTTTCATCGTCTGACTCCGCACTCTGTGTGCTGGTATGAGCGGGTGCGTGATCACGTGGCGAAAGATAGACGTACAACTGGTCCATCGAGCACGTAGCTTCCACCGCACTGTCAGCGTAGGGGTGAACGGAGTATAGTCGCGAGGCCATTCGGATGAACTGTCTGAAGCCGGAATGGTCCGGCTTCAGACCGTGCTCTCGTTCGGTGTGAGTGAGTGGCTCCCGGGGTAGTGGACGTGGCACGCACTCGCGGGGGTATACTTTCGCGCCGCGACTGCAGTAATTGTGGGTAGCATTGGTATGTGGGTTAATCGAAACACTCGGTGGTTGGCAACGGCGACCAATTGGGACAACAACGAGCTGCTCGTGGCGAGGGAAGTCGGAGAGCCAAATTTGCGGCCTGCATGATGACTGTGCATCGGAAGAAAACCAGGCGCGACTTTGAGGGTCGCAGACGTTTTGTGGGGGGTTCCCGAGACCTTCTGACTAAGCTAATTGGAAGGGAAGCAGGATAGATGGCGTCCGTGGTGGGCCTAATGGCATTTAGATATGTTCTCTCTCTTTTTTTTTCTTTTTCAGACTGATTTTGTAGGCGGATTTCTCTCCTCGCATGTTCATTGAGGATGTAGTCACACTAACACAGCTCGTATTTGTCTGCGGCCGATGTGAACGTCACACCGGCTGCAGAAGGAAAAAAGAAAAGACATGGGACAGGAAAAGGAAATCAGAATATTGTCACGAATAAAATCATCAACTTGATTAATAAAACTTAAAATTAACGTTTAATGCGGCGAACTTGTGCTAAGAAACATAACAAAGACCGCTTTGACGGCGACGGAAGGACGAGTGCCTCAAGCAGCCATAAAAACATCTTTTTTTTTTTTTTTGGTAAGGGCGTGGGTACTTGGAAATTTACGAGTTCGGGGGAACAAACAACAAGATTCTCGAGTCATCTAAGATATTCCAGTCATGCAAGAAAAAAAGAAAGACAGAAAGGACAAGCGCTAGCAGGAATCAAACCCCAGCCAGCGGCGTGAGAGTCATGCACGCTGCTGACTCAGCTATTCGCACGCGGCAATATATATATATATATATATATATATATATATATGCATACCTTTCAGAAAGAAGTATGCGTGCACAACGCGGATGCCTTCTGGAGAAATCGGGGATTCATAATGCAGTCTTTTCAATATACGTTGATATCACACATTTGCTCTATTTTCATTTTTTATTTATGTCCCCTCCTGTTTCACGCTTTGATTTTAAAATTAGATCTCGATGGGGAGCTCCCTAACACGCGGTCCGTCCGTGTATTTCTGAATTTGGAAAGAAGGGTTCTTCAATATTCCCTATCTCCATCCGCGGCGTATTTCCCGGTTGAACTGTGGCTCCATCCAAAGACATGAACTGTCGACCGTACTTGTGCGAGTAATAAAACCGCTCACAGGCATATCGCTCGAACTTATTAAACCTTTTTTTTTACTACCCTACCGGGCATTGCTCCATAGATGCGTACAAGTGTTTAAGGACAGAAAGGTTTCTTTTTCTGTCGCCAACAGTGACGCAAAAAGCACCTCGCCACGCAGTAAGGCTTCTGAATTCTCACTGGTTCGAAATAACCAGTTCAAAGGATTTCCGCGGCTATTCACCGGCAGCATCGAAAAGCCATGCATAATGCAGCTGACAGCCGTCTGAGTTCATCAAGACAACTTCTCCCTCTATCTCTCTTTTTTTTTCTTCTGTAGAGTTTGTTACAAAAATACGTTCCCGGCTCCCGACCGCGAGTTCTACGACGTCCGATTTGACCCGTCCCCCTTTTCTTGGCATTTTATTTTTCTTCCAGAAATCAGCGTTAAGCTCGGAGGAATGAAGCAGAAAGGAGACGACGAAGTCGTGGCGCCTTTTCTTGGGTTTTATAAGTTTGATAAAAGAAGAAAAAAGAAGGGGCTAAAATGGCAAATCCTGACTGACGTTTCACTGCCGCGGTGAACGTTCGGTATGGTGGTGCGGCGAGCAACATTCGGCGCCTCTATACGCGACTTCGTACTATACTCGGGTGCAAATTTGTCCCTCTGCGAAAATAATGAGAAAAGAAAAGAAAAACAGTTTATAGAAACGCTTTTCTCTCTCTAACCGTGGGGCATCAATTTAGCACACGAGACAAGCTGTCGAGCTAATCCGCAAAAACGCCGAACTCGGTCCGCGTACCAAGTGGGGGTGAAAGCAGTCTGCCGCAATTCAGTGGGACAAAAAAAAAATGGGGAGGACACGCACGCCATTCGTTTCTTTTAAACACCGCGTCTCCTAGCTCTGCCGCCATGTTCACCCTTCTCTGCAGTGGCAGCAACGGCAGCAGCAACAGCACAAGACTGGGTCAGGGATTGGAGACGACGGCGACGACGCCACTACACGTGTGTTGTCTCCGAGCAAGCCTCCGCACGCACGTCGCGGCGCCGAACACCCGAAGGAAAATTTATTTGCAAGTCGCAAACAGAGCCTGGATTTTCCGCGACTGTGCATCGGTTCCCCGCGCTGAATGCATGAGGTACCTTCTACTCGGTGCGGCGGCGGCGGCGGCCATGTTTTTGTTTTATTTTATTTTATATTCCCCCCATATCCGAACGGGTGGACGACGAGCGCAAGCAAGGCACGCGAAAAGAGCAGCACCCCACCGAGGACATGCAAACAGCTGATGAAGAGGGGCTTCGCGTGGGATTTGACCGCGTCCCATTTATTAGGGAGAGGAAGGGGTTGGGGGGGAACGGGGGCTCTTCCGTGATCTTTAAACCTAACCCTCGTAACCCCGAGCTCGCTCTCCTTTTCTTTCAACTTTTGGAGTGACGATAACAATCTCGTAATAGAGTCCTTTGAAACGAGAATGCCGTCCGTTTAAGTTGAAAAAATGCCTCCTTATCGATGGCAGAGATGTAGCCATTGCACGTGCACCGACGAAAATCAGACATAGTAGGGAGGAGGATTGAATTCAAATGATTAAAGTAGAGTAACCGGGTACAGGAACGTGCGTCGAGGAGGATATACTCTGCTGCGGTCAGTCGGACGTAAATACGAGGCTTAGTTACCCTAATTAACACAAAACAGCGAAAAAACGAGGAAAAAGTAAAAGGTAACCAACAGGACACAGCTCTCCTTTGTTCTCGTCTTTGCGCTGTTTTGTTTTTAATTATGTTTGCATACCAACTAGCGCAAACTTCTACGTTAATCAACTTAGTTGCCACTCTCTGTCAGATTATAAGTAGTGGTACTAAGTCGAAGGTTTTCACGTGATTACTGTTGCTTGATTGTTCTACATATTGCGTCCTACGTCGTGGCGGTGGTGCGGTTGTGGCCATGGATACCATATATTAGTTACACCGCACTGCGCCCTGTTCACACTCAATTGGCAAACTCTTCCGGCATTGATAGCAGACTATAAAGGACACCTTGGAGTAGGGTATGTAAGACGTCCAAGAAAAGCGCTTAATCTTTTTTTATCATTGGTAAGTTTTAGTATGACTGCCGAGTGACATGAGCTAGAGAATTGAGAGTGAACGGCAACCATCAGACAGCGTGGTCCTTCGGCTCTTCCACAAATAAATCTTGATAACCCAAAATCAAATAAAGAACCTCACAAATACTTTCGATGTATCTCCAGGATCTCGTGCTGGTAGAAACAGTGTTGCAATAAACATGTTGTTAAGCTTCCCATCTTCCAACAAGGATGTATTCCGTCTCAGAATGCCAACTTCAATCGTCACTCCCACGACTATATGTAGTTTAGGTTTGTAACTTTCCTTCTGGGCTCGCCGTGCGGTCTATCCTGGAACAATCATCATTCACACCAGCATTGCACGCGCTTCTCTCGGATTTTTTTTACGGGAAAGTTTTTGGTTATTTAAAGGCCGTTTTTTTTTTCTTTTCGAATGGGAGCCTTGGAATTTCTGTTTCCTCCTCAGAGCATCCTGTTGCCCTGAACCTCATCAGCAGAGACGTTCAAGGTCGGCCGTCTCAACAAACGACGCGTGGTAATCGCCCCACCTACGCAAACAGCCGATAATTCACATTTTCGCGGCGATACTTCTTTTCGAAAGAGCGATAAAGGAAACGCTTATGGGCGGTCATCACGAACGCAGACCTGCGTCTCAACCCGCAGAGCGTGCCACGGGCCGGATGTCGCGAGCTGGAGCTAAGATAATCTACCGTTGGCAAAGCTGGACGTGAATCAAAATGTCGAGACAACGCGTTACACAAGGGTCTTGTTTTTTTTCCCCCACGGGTATGCGTGGGGTTCAGCGCAAGCAGCGTGCAAGTTACGACTCGACGAGGGCCTCCGCTTTCCTGGTCTAGCTCCTCGGACGTTGGACATCGCCCGGTGGCGTCACGCCAGTATATCATGGGCTGTCTGGTCAAAACTCTGTGTCCACATCGGAGTCACCTATGCGGTACTACTTTATTGGTGGACCCGAATGTATTGGCAATGGGAAGTAGGTGTCATCTCCACGCGATTCACGTATGCACAATAACTTACATGAACGAAGTTAAAAAAAACAATACAAAACGTAGCTCCTAATGGCGCATTGCATATGGAATCCCATAATCGGCATGATGTTGCATAGCTTATTATTCACGACTACCGATGTGTCTTTTCTTTTGAGAAACATTAGGAGTCTTATAAACCTCCCCGGGCATTTTGAGACCGGCGTACAGCAGCGGATAGTCAAATGCCTTTTGCCTATAACTCATGGGGCTAAACCATGGCAAACGGCTTAATCAAACTGAAGCAAGTAAAGCCAAGCAAATAGTAAATTTCCTCACTCCTAAAGTGTCTCGTACTATTTCTGAGCTCAATTTTAAGCTCTCTGTTGAATGACTCACTCATATCATTCTCGTAAAAAAACCGTTGTACACGTACTGCCACTGTAATGAAGATTGACATTAAACCATTTTTTCATTGTCTACAGTTCCTAAAACGCAACGATACAAGAATAAAAAATGTCCGACTATAGCACTAGTGAAAAGGTGTAGAGAAGGAGCATTCAAAAGAAATTACAGGAGGACTCGCCTTAAGCTTCCTGCTCTTACTAAGAGTGGTACATTGCAGAGCTAAGCTGAAAGCTAGCTAAACCTCGCCGGTTCCTAAGTCGTGCAAGCATGTCTGCGTGGTCTCGTCAGTTTCATGTCTGGCTCGCAACCGAAGGGCCGTGGGTTCGATCACTCCCCGCCTAAAGTTCTTTGATTTTTTTCTTTAAGGCACATGATTTACTTGTCGACCAATCAGGATTTACCCGTCCCACCGACGCCGGCTCTTCTGCGACACGAGCTTCTTAAAGCTATCGCTTTAATAAGGAGTTTTAGATTAACATACGCAATGCTAACGCTAAATTTAGCGCTTGCGTTAGCGCGCGCTACGCGAGAGAGTTTTAGAATAGCGTTTCTCCGCCGCGACGCAAAAGCCCAAGCATATCGCACTTGCAACTCCACCAAGATCCAGTCACAATTTTTATTTCACACAAGAAATGCTGTAACTTGAGAAAAAAAGAGATTTTTTTGGTCCAAAGTAACATTTTAGATCTGTTTAAACATGAGAATGCGACGCGAGCGGTCGACCGGTTGTGTCCGCTTAAGCCGCCTCGGCAAGAGATGTCTCGTGTACTGACCTTCTCACACCGTACCTTCGCCGAGAAATGTTCGCGCGTCGCAAGTAGCAAGTTGCCGGTGATCGTTGCACACCTTAGTGGATTTTCCAAACCGAGTGAAATGTTGTCCCGTATTGAAAATTGCAGTCACGAGAATGCCTCCGATGTCGTGCTCACGACGTCGCTAAAGAGGCCGCAACCATGGTCCAAAAAGCCGCAATTTATAATGGTGCTCGTCTGGCTTGAGCCAACGTTTCATCACCAATCCTCCTTGGAGGAGCGCAAAGACTCTTAACTATACGCACGCTATTTCTGAAAAATAGCGTACGCTAAAATAGCGCACGCAAAGCGCAAAACGTGGTTAGCGTTTGGCGCATGCGCGAGTGGCGACGACGCTAATCTTTCCGTACGCAAAGCTTTAGCGTGCGCTATTCTAAAATTCTCTAATTACCGCAAGAAGAACATATGACAGACAATAATAAGAGTCTAGAAATACCGCGGTCTCTCTCTATTCGTGTTACTTCGCTGAGCCATGCGATTTTCGCGCATTCTCTTTGAAACAAGATTGCTTTTGCCCCGAGTCTGCGCCTCCATTGGATGGGCATCCGGCCTACACATGTTTAAGCACTGCACATTGCTCATACTAACAAAACAAAATTCAATATTTTTCCTTTTTTTTTGTTTTGTTTTCTTGAACGCGTACACGGGTTGGAGTATTAGGTAAGGTCACGTCGAATCGTATTCTACCTTGTCAACAAGTTGAGCGTCTCGTTTAGTTGAGCTCGGATGGCGAACCAAGTTTACGTCCTTTATAATAACGAATCTCCCCCCCCCCCCCCCACCAAGGCTGAACTCGAGAGATAAGCCCTGCGATTAAGTGCCGACCGCCAATTACATACTGAACTCGATGAATCGACTGTTCTCTCGTTTATTGTTGGCGGAAGAGGCCAGCGATATGGAGAGCGGTCACGGTGGCTTAGCTCAGGGACTCCGATGTCAATTTGCTTCGCTTCTGCAACTCAACGCTTGGCTGGAAGAATGTCGCTCATGTTGTGAATGGTTGTCTATCCCTATAGGAGCTAGAGCTATGAACTGTTCAGTGTGTTCTGATGGGCGCATGAAAATTAGCATCAATTACTTCTTTGCTTTTCTCCCAAACGATTCAGTGCCTTCTATGGAGAAAAACAATACCTTCCGGGTACGTGGCCTCAGATGGACAACAAAGTCTTCATCTACCAATCATTCCTTCGGAAGGTTCGGACAAATCATACATTTAACCAGGGTTGTCGCTAAATGGCAGACGATTATTTTCTTTTCTTTTTATGTTTCTGCAAAGATCGATACGATTGACAACGACAAGAACACTATAAATCATGCTGCGATAGGCATGGTATAGTATTCATAAAGCGTACGTTCCGAGTGGAAGGAGGTTATATTTAGTGCGCCCCAACATAAATTAAAGCTGCGATAAAAAAAAAGAAGTTTTGGACGTCTTTAATCGTTTATGACAATTCGTAAAAGAACGAAACGTCAGAAAAATTTAATACACACGACGTAAATATCTTGAAACAAGCGTCGGTTCTTCAAGAGTCGAATAAAACGTCGGAGTGAAAGCCCGGATGGCATCCAGAAAGCTTGAAAACTTCAAAATGGAAGCCGATGTTTTTTTTTAATTTTTTTAATAAAGCCACGGTCAGACTTTTTAGATAACTTACAAATGACGCGGTGACCGCTGCAAACATGATGACAGGATTATCCGCCGACATGCCTCAACCATGTTCGACGCATGTTTGCATCACACATGATTTGAACATGTCTGCAGGCGGTTTTTGTATGACCAATTTGACAGAGAACCGCCATACAAGAAAGAGCAATGTCTCAGACAATGGTGTTCAGACTGTATTTTGTATACGAAGGCTTTATGCGATTATCTTCTTCGGGGTTTGAAAAAACTGTCAAACATTCAAAACATCAAAACACTTTTCTTTTTTTCTCACGCCCTTTTCAAGCGGCCTACTCGGTATTTCGGGATGTGTACACACACATTCCGCGTTGTATCGCTCGTCTACCGCGAGATATCCTCACAGTATGGGAGCGGCTGCGATGCCGCCCCATAGGGAAAGCCGCAACTCCCCCGGGAACGCCAACTTCTCCGCGGGTTATAATAATGCGTCCGTCCATCAGATATATACGGTGTCACGAAGACCGCGTCCACGCCGGCCTAAATGGCGCGCTGTGGGAGCCATTCCGGGAGATAGCGCCTGTGCTTTCTTTTCTTACTTTCTGGCGCGTTCCTCTCGAGACCATCAGTCCCGTCCCTCCGCGTCAAGGAACGACCGTTCAACCCGAGCATATATACCGCGCACTGCACGGTGCAAGCGGGAAGGAACATTAGGACTGCGATAGGATAGAAGTCCGCGGCACCTTCTCGCTGGGCGACGCACACCTATATGTATATAGTCGGACGCGCCAAAGACTGACAAAAATAAACAGGCAAATGCCGAATCTTAAAAAAAAGAGGGAGCGGGGCGGGAGAGAAGGTCAATTCATTGTGAAGTGTTGTGCGCGATTGAAATTGCTAATTAACTTAAGGGATTCGAATTGATTGCGGTCATGTTGCGTGTGTCCTGTCTAAGAGAGCTAAAACCCACCTATATTTACCTCATGTCAAAGAGATCTCACTACTTCTGTCTAGGGTTTCGGGAGATCCCTCCTCGAGCGCGTGGTTTTTGAAGTGCTTCTCTCGCTCGAGTGCTCGGGCAACAACGAATTCTGCCGGGCTATACGCTGTCGTGCCAATGCATTTAATAGCAAGCTGTGCTCCAGATCTGAGAAGAACTGATTGACAAAGTTTATGAAGCACATATTTTGTTTAATATATCTCCTTATAGATATTCCAAAATAGACCGAGGTGACTTTAAAGAAGTCGCGGTTACGAAGACATTGAACCTGTCATTGACATTTAAAGAAAAATCTTTCGCGTGTTTTTTTTAATTTTATTTTATGCTCTGCATTTACTGAATACCGCAGCGCGGCCAGGTAAGTCGGCGGCATCAACAAACAGGGAGCGGCACCCATGTAAACCCGACGGCGACATCGAGGTTGTGTACCCGGGTCTTCCCCGAACTCGCTCCCCTTGCCCAGCGCGGTTTCCGAAGCTGGTGCTGCGCCTGTTTCAGGGAATGAATCGGTTTGGGAGAAGCCTTACGCAACACCGCGGGAGGCCTGACTTGGGTTTCTAATTGCGTTTCTACATGCCCGCTCGGCGATGGAAGAGTGTTGCTGCCCAGCCGCAGGGGAGGAAACTTTTCCGATTAGCGACTCGCTGGAAAGCTCCTTTTGACGGATGGACCGGGTCGAGGAGGTTCACGCTCCCGGCAAACAACAAACAAACAAACAAGAAAACAATTCGACCATTATACAGCAACCAAAGAAGCTTCGGCAAAGGTTTCATTCGTCACAGACGTTGTGTTGCTCCCTCGAGCTGGCCGCTCGGGAAAACGCAACCGACTATCGGTTAATACGAAAGCTCGGCTACAACGAAGAAAACTAATTTGTGCCAGAAATCATCCAGCGGTCCGGGGTTGTGTGCGCGCGCTTAACTCGCAGAGCCCCTCCGCCCTGACTGACAGCTACTGCGACCTATCCGAGACCTCTGTCCGAGGATTCTGAGAAGAGTTCTTTTGAAAGAGGTACAGCGTGGAGATGGCCGCGGAAGGCTCGCTCAGCGGGCCACGGCTATTTGGCGAAACAAGTATATGTGTAACAAAGCGAGGGCTAACTAAACGCTAACACATCCGGTTACGCTTCCGTGCCACTAGGGCACTGTCTCTTGGCCGCGGCCATCTTTCTTCGTATAAGCAATCTGCTCGTGAGTTCTATTTGGATTGCTTGTAAGAAGATCATTCATTTAGTCGAAGAGGTGGAGGCGCTTTGTCTCGCTCGTCCGTCTACGGTAAACGGAGTTGGAAACACGACAAGTTTAATTACACTCGAGGCTTCCTTCTGCGTCCTACGAATTCTATTAGCGGGGACTCAGCGAAGTCACGACCGGGTGTCAGGGAGAAAGCTCAAGAGGACGCAACCCTGCCGTCATCCTGGCGTTGCGAAAATCCGCACGACAAAGGAAAATGAAAGATGGGCGCACGGGCCGTTATAGGTTCGTTTGATTTCCTGCGGGCCACGTCCGTTGCTTCCCACGAACATCAAAGGGGCCGTGATCCTGGTAAGGGCAACGGAGAATGACTTCTTCGGCTCGTCCTCCACGACGGACGGTCGCCGGGAAATTTTGACGGATTGGACCCGCCGTGGAACCGTGCCAATGCGTAAACGCGGAGATGTTGGCTTCTCGCGCCCCATTGCGTCTGCTGCGGCTGCTGCTGCTGCAATCGTCAGATGCCTTTCGGCGGCCCACCCAGGTTTTCGAAATCAATGACTCCGTCGATGGTTTATACCAGGCCTGTCGGTTCTTCCGATTGCACGGAGACGCGAAGATCCGCATCGGCGGATATAGATGTCGCCAGCGATTGCCTGTCCGCTTTATAAATCGACATCAGCTTATTTCGAATACTCAAGATCGTTGCGAGAAGCTAAAAATTACGTTTCAAAACAATTTCTTATTATTTTTTTATTTTACCGCTTTTCTGCTCATGGGAAAACGATTTACCTAACCAAGCATCCTCTGGGCTTCCTTGCATAAATACTTTTGTTCGAATTACCTGCTACAGTCAGTCTTAATTCTAGAAAAAAAAAGTTAAGATCAACCCCAGTGCTATTCCCGCATTCTCGAGGTTGGACCTCTCTTGTTGGGCCCAATAACGATAGCGCTTTATTGTGGGAAAACGAAACCTAAATATAACCTGTGGCGAAAATGGCGGCTAAAAATTGACTAAAGTTAAGATAGCGTGTCAGGACTCGGGACACTGTCTCTACGCGCAGCATAGAAGATTTATATATATATATAAAAAAAGGCGCCGCGTGACAAAATAGATCGATGACACCGCCGTAGGAGACACGCGTAAGCATTACCGGTCAAAATAATCTCCAGTGAAGAAGGAAGGACGCAGTTGCGTCAACTTACCACAGTGGCGAGCGCCAACACCAGAGCAAGGCCCGTCATGGTATCCAACGGCGCTGCAACCAAGAAGAGAACAGGAAGTTAGCGTGACAGAGATATTGCCCCTCAAAGTTCACACTTGTTGCCCGATTCATCGCTCTTTCAAGGGGCGGTACAGTTGAGTTCAGTCAAAATGTTCAACAGGAGTATAATGGTCATAATTTTAAAGTTGGAGCGATCTGAGACGCCGCCTGTAGTTAGAGTGATATTCTTTACTTGAAAAGGAGGAAAACCCTGCGTGAACGTATTATACGCAGAGTGGGAGAGGGGAGATTAAAGCTCAGAGAACTCACACTGAACACAGGAAGTTCCCTTGGCAGAAAGTACCAAAGCTCTCGTGACAAATGACGTCATGACATTCCTTATTTGCGCAGCAGGTTAATTGTTCCACAAGTCCTGCTGCCGATGTTTTCATACACGTCGTGAGTGTCACACCGCAAGGAACATTTTCGAGCTACAAGACCGAAAGTGACTGCCCCTTCTATAGCACCCGGGCAGCAATGAGAGTTTAAAAAACCCGGCAACATTTCGCAGCGTGCATTGGAAAACAAATAACGAATAAATAACGAGGTACTTCGTCGTAGCCTTGTTCAATCGTGCCAATGGCGCAGCTTTTTTTTATTTATTTATTGCCGTAGGACGTTTATTTCGTCGTGACTTTGATGACCCGAACTTTTTCTCTTTTCACTCCCCTCGAAGGGAAGGAAACACCCCTAACGAAATTTTCTACGCCGGCGTGATCACGAACGACCTCAACACCGCTGACTTGACTACTCGAAACCACATCACCGTTGCAAATCGCGTAAACGATGCACACGCACAACACTGACAGTGATTCGAACCCGGCGCAGCGTACCGTAACAGCCAAACACAACTATATACGCAGCATACCATACAAACAAGACGCGGCCGCACAAGGGACAGACATTCGGCGCATAATTCTTTTGCAATTAGTAGTCCCTCCCCGTCCCCCAATTTTCCTTCTGGCTCACAAAAGAATAAAGATTTCCGCTCAAGGCCAGGGCTCCGCGAAGCACGGACTCTCCCAAACAAGACGACGAACGCGCGCTCCGCGCACGTGGATAGCTGTTTGGATCCACGCGTTCGTGCGCGTGTATTTCTGTGCCCATGTGTGTGTGTGTGTCCAATTAGCCACGCGGTGGATGGTCGGCCGTGTAACGGCGACCTTCACGGCACGTCCGAAGCGAGACAGGACACGTCGAGCACGGCTTGCACGGCGTGCTCGGTCTTCCGTCCAGAGAGCGCAGACGGCCGCGGTTTCGGCTGCTCGCCTGGCGGCCGAACGACGGGCACCGGCGACGCGGAAGCACACCGTCGCCACTGGACCGGAGAGGAACGGGGTGTGGTCTATCGCACGGGCGTTTCATCGAAGGTGCCGCCAGGCATGTTTTGCGTGACGAGGTCGAGGTGACAGTGCGTCGGCTCATGGGACAAGGCTGTATACCATGTATAAATGCGGGGAAAAGATTCCTACACCCGGTTTCACTTTTTAAAGTGAAACGTTCTTTGGCTAGGCGTTAGGCATTTCGTGAAGCTCAGATAGAGGCGTGGCCGTGAGCCTTGACACTGAATGATTTTTGAGTGTGCGCGTGTGTGTGTGTGTTGGGGGGGAAGGGGGGCGGGGAGGCCATCGCAGTAAGAAAGCGTTTGCGCCAGGCTGGAACCAAACCCAGACTATTTAGATTATTAAGCGACTGCCTTCCTAGCATGTCACGACACGTGGCCGTGAGTTGAGGTGCTATTTGACGAGAAAGGCCTGCGAGTGTATCCGCTCTGCGTAGCGACACATAGCAACACGACACCCTGTCACACGTTTTAGCGTGAAACGTTCTTTGGCCAGGGCGTTGGGAATTTCGTGAAGCCTGGATAAAGGCGTGGCCCCGAGGCTCAACACTGATTGGCGGACAAGTGGGAGAGGAGGAGTAAGGTGCTCGACGCCTGTTGGTTAACGGGGAGGTCATGTGGCCAGAGGGGCAGGTGAGGAGGAGCTCGACCACCTGTGCGCACTGAGGGAGAGGAGCTCGATAATATGGAAGGCTCTGGAAGATCGCCAGGTTTATCAGCCCGATTATCGCTTCATTCTAGGAGCAAGTGTACACATGGTACGCGTCAAACTATCTGATCAAGAGCGCCGTGAACGTAGGCGTCTGGAAACTCAGAGTATCGCTAAACGTGTGATGCTAGAACGCTTCACGCATACAACAAAATTGCCTAGCAATTTGCTTTTACTTTTTGCTGCCTCAGTGGTTTTGAGGCAAAGCGTCGGCTACCGAATTCTCAGGTGGCGGGTTCGAATCCCGGCCGAGGTGCCCGCCATCTGACGGAGGCTTATTGCGCGGAGAAGGCGCCGCGTGTGACCGAGATTTCGGTCGCACGTCAACAAGGTGCACAGGTGGTCGAAATTAATCCTGAGTCGTCCGCTGGGGCGTGCCAGAGTGCCCTTCGTTGCTTTGGCATGTATAGAACCCCTAAATTCGACTCCTGACATTAGCATTTCACTTTAAGGCCGACCACCGCCGCCGACCCGATGGAGACAATCAGCAGCACTAAAAGTGCATCATCAAGGCGCTCGTTTTCTTTGAGGGTTTGCTGTCACGTACTGAATAGGAAATACTAAATAAATAAACCTAAATAAGCACTTAAATACCGACATATAAACGAAAGCAAACATTCCAAAGGAAATGTAAAGTGCACAAAGACGTACACTTTAATTTTAAGTGCAATATTTTACTATTAATGAGATTACAAAATATTTGTGACCCCGACAACTCACCAGACATATATAAATCAAAGCGCGTAGGATGGCATATTCGCACGGGGCGGAAGACCAATGAAAATGGTAGATCAGATCAGATCACTACGCACGTTATACACGAGAACGCGAAGGAATTGTTTTCTGTAGTTACGCAGACATGAAGCAGGGAACTACGAATAGTAATTCTGGTGATGACAATGCACAGTAAATATTATGATGAGTTAACCGGTGTTTTGATGCAGTTTTATAGACATGTGCGAATAGTGGATTTTGAATTCAAAGCCGAATAGTGGTTTTGGCCAAATATTTTCAAATCGAACATCGAATAGTCTCTTCGAGGTTTTTACTACTGCACCATGCCTAAACGAAAACTCATCGGAACTCGTAAAGGTTGTTTTCAAGCTTCCACTTGTCCATATCTAATCTAAGTTTATTTTAATCTAGCTTCATTTATGGACTGTGGCCTCAGACAGTCTGTTGGCTCCATGCGTAATAACCACAGTTTAAGTTTAACAATTTTAAAGTAGTGTAGATATCGACATTCACAAAGTTTTCGCCATCCCGCTTGAAAGTGGGCTTCCTTTTAAGAACGTGACTGCGGTATTTGTACTTTTCAAAGTGCTGATCGGGCGGGTTAGCCCCGTTGAGCGCGCTTCCTACCGAGCACCGGTATACTGCGGAGAAGCAACAACCACAAGGCGAGCAAGCTCCGCGGGTGTTGCTTCTCGGCAGTGCACCGGTGCTCTGTAAAAAGCGCACTCAACGGGGCTAACCCACAGCGGTCAACAGTTCGAAAAATACGAACACGAGTTCATCTCGAAGCGAATATCGAATAGCGAATTATTCGAAACTATTATTCGAAAAGTCGAGTATTCGCGCAACAGTTTTCTCTCCATTCTTTATTAGATCTCCGTTGGCGCTTTTCAGTGCGTGTCGCGGCGCGGATTTTATTACGAGCGCAGATTGTTTTGCGTCGGTCGGCAGCATTGGGCCGCGGGCCGGGCGTCACTAAAAAGACCGCGGCCATCATCCGCGGCCGGACCGCGGGCCGGGATTCGAAGAACCCTAAGCTAAACCAATCACCCACAAAAAAAAATCGCAGCACATTCACTGCACATGGTTGGTTTAGCCGGCGACACCCACAAAGACAAGGAGCGTCGTGACGATGCACTTTTGGCGCTGCTTGATTGAATCCGTCGGCGAGTGGTGCCTGCTGCGACCCTGCATAATAGTGATATATGTATATATATATATGCTTCTTGTCGCATTCCGCAAAGGAACTGAGGGCCTGGTTCACACTACAGCTAATCCGCTGCCGCCGAAGCGGAATCGGCCGCGGCAATGCACAGTGGACGATACGCCCGGCGGCCGAATTCTTGCAGATTCGCCAGCCGATTCTGCAAGTGTGAACCGGGCCTGAGGCGACAGCCGAGGTGCCGCACTCTGCTGTGTACAACACACTACACACACGACCGGTCTCCATCACCGTTCGAAATTTGGCGAAGGGGCAAAGATTACATCGTAATATTGCGTGACACGGGCTCACGTGAAGCTGTGACGTCAAAGTGACGCGAAAGTTAGCGGGACAACTTGTCCGCTAAATTGTACGGAGGGAGGGGGGGGAGGAAGAGATACAGCATGGTATCGCCGTCTCGCGCGACACCGTGATTTCTCGTTAAATTCAGCGGAAAGCGTTTCCCACTCAGTTTAGTGGGCAGAACCGTACATACACCGCGGATCCGCTGCAAAACCGCGCCTATGCAAGGCCCGTTCACACTCTTGCGACCGAGTAAGACCGAGAGAAACCAGACCGGTTTTTAAGCCTTTTACGACGTCTTAGGACCAGCTCCGCTGCAGCGCAAAAACCGGTCTGGTCTCTTTCGGTCTTACTCGGTCGCAAGAGTGTGAACGAGGCCTTAACGGCTTGTGCTGTAAAAACAACGAAGTATGGATGGATGGATGGATGGATAATAACGACTGGCACCCTTGATAACGGGCGGTAGCTTGCGCCACCTAGCCTAAAAAGAACAAACAAAAACCTGATTTGCCCTGTCCTCCTTCGAAGTCAATGCGTTTCTGCAACTATCATCAGGTCATAAATGCGATCGCCAAACCCACCTTTAAAAAATCTGACAAAAAAAAATACACCTAAACCATTAATTTTCGCTTTCTTCGCCCAGCCAGGGAGTCGCCAATTTTCTTCTGGTCGAACCTTGTGAGCGTCACCGGACACCAGACCCACTGAAGGACAGAGTTGAGACTTTGGGCCGGATCCACGCGGGAAAGAGTCGCAAGTTTCCTCTGCCTCGCCTGTCCACCAGCTGTGCTAGTTAGTTGTACTTCGTAAACGAAGCGTAAACGACTCGGGGTTTGCCTGGCGAGCGTCAAAACGCAGTTGACAGGTCGAATGAAAACGTGGTACGACGCAAGGGCGCGAAAAGTAATCAGGGCTCGACCTCGAGACGTGTTGCAGAACGGGGGCCGTCATACATCTGGAAGTGATTAGCTTTAGGTACGGGAGACCTCCCAAGATCGAAACGGACCGCTGGATCGCGTTTAATGATCACGCGTAAATTATATAGCGACCTGTCTTTGATGCAGTTATTAAAGTCGTTAATAGTGCTACGTGAACGCGGCAAGGCCCGTCACTTCATGAGAGTGGAAGACAAGCGGTGGTTTGGTTCACGCGGAAGAAAACGAGCCGTACTATCTAGACTTCATGAGCGTGAGAAAAGAATTTTTTATAGATATGGCAGCGTGGATTGACGCAAACACAAAGAAGATGTTATTTAGACAGTTTGATTGTCAGCCTTGTCTTGTATGGGGACACCGACGATGACACGAAATTTGGTTTGGGAGTGTTTAAAGGATTCATTTTTTTTTCAGAAATAAATATTTCTTGGGCAAATAGAGTTATCGAAACAAATTACTTCTCATATATATAAGACAAGGAGATGTTGCGATTATGGAACATTTGCCTCTGTGTCTCTGTTTTCCTTGAAAACCTCAGTGCTACGCAAATATAGTGTAGGGGCCCGTTTTTTATGTTGAAGCGAAATCTTGCACGACCCGTGGCTTACGGGGGCAATTGAATGAGCAATCGTATTGACTGCAGAGCGATAACAGAACGCTTAGCCTTTCCCTGCCTTTCTAGCTGTTCGTGACAATTGTGTTTTTGTTCTCTCGTTTTTTTATGGTTTTTCCGCTATTTTCTTCTCACACAGCGCAGTCACCACGGCCTGGATTCGAGTAGCAGCGCAAAGCTAACAACTTTGGGTCACCATTCACAACAACGACATAAACAAAAACAGCAAAAACATTTTTGTTTTCTCCACACAGGTGTGTATACGCCAAACTTCATACCTGCAGCGCACACACGCACGCCGCTTGCTTACTGTATGCGATTAAAACAAAAAAATTGCAAGTCCCACCTTTTTTTTACTCTTTTTTAAAGGTAGAGAATTCAGCTCATCCATCGGGCCGGGCCTCGTTGGCGGAGCTGCAGATTACTCGGTGAGCCCAATAATGAGGCAGGGGAAAGGAGACGCGGCCGTAACTCTTGCAACATGGTGGGCGTCACTTTCTTTGAAGGAAGGTGGTGTCGGCGGCGTGAGGAGGCGGCCGCTTGGAAAGAAATAAGCCACGGGCCCAACCAACACCTCCTAGAGAGCAAGGCCGAAGCGCCGAGTTTTCGACGTCACCTAAGGAAGGCCAACGTGGAGCAGGGACTGAACACGAATGCTGCGTCCGCAGCGTTCGGCTCAGGTTAGTGTCCCTCAGACGAAGAAGCCGAACACTGACGAGACACCCGTCTCCGATCTGTGACCCCAGTCGGCCTTCCTTGGGTGACGTTGAAAACTAAGCGCGCTCCGGCCTCGTGATCTGGGAGGTGTTGGTCGAACAGCCATCCGCTCGGGGCGCGAGCGCAGATGGAGAGAGACGGATTGCGGGTCCCGAGTGAGCTGTCTCCCAGACTTGGCTTGGCTTGGCTTTCAGAAGGCACCGCCCAGACATTTGCCCACGGGAGAGTGCATCCGGGGGTCCCCGTTCGTATTTGGAGCTCGGCGGTGTGAGGTGCAACGACGTGCACATGATTGTTTCTCGGAAGTCGTTTTAAGTCTTCTCAAAACACCCCCTTTTTTTCTTTAGCATCTAGACATTTGCCCGCACGGAGGTTTTTGGTTCAAGGTCTTGAAGTAGTGGCTTTCCTGAAAGATGTTTCTGCACCGATAGAAATGTTTGTTTGTTTGCGCGAGTGCTAGCATTAGGTGGACGAGGTCTTTGCTACCTTGCTTAACGCCATACGCACCGCGAATCCTGACCTCACTTATCCAGATTATAGTATAGGCCAGGGGTGGCCAGGCTGACCCGGCCTAAGAGCCGCAAAGGAAACCACGAAACTTCTAAAAGCCGCAGGGGGGGGGGGGGGGGGCAAATTTAAATTTTGTTTAGAGTCTGACTGTACAGTCGGCACGGAATGAAACGCGAACAAGGAGCGCATGGTTTTCGACCCACGCTGAGTCACCTAGAGACGCAACACCGAAGGTTTGGATGCACGGAGCAAGAGTCTAACCACGGCCCCTCGATCCGCTCCGTCGCGAGCGCGACGGAGCGGATCGAAGGGCCGTGGTCTAACACACCGAAGGAGGAGCCACCTTCTTTCAGCTCCCATCTGGTTCAGGTGGTGCAGCATCTAGCGAAAACCATGCACCCACTGTTCGCGTTTCATTCCGTGCCGACTGTACGTATGAGTGCACCAGGCTGTACGACAGTACGTATGGTGGTACAAGGCTGCCAAACCGCGAGCCGTACTTTGCTCTGCCTGAAATCCTTTCTTTTTTTCCTGGGGAAACGCAGAAAGAGGCGGGGGGGGGGGGGGGTCCCCTTACGGGGGCTCCGCGAGCCGCACTTGGACCAGCAAAGAGCCGCATGCGGCTCGCGAGCCGCGGTTTGGCCACCCCTGGTATAGGCGGATACAGATATTGCGTGATTGTCGTCGCGGTAATATAGCAATACTGGGTAATGTTTATTTTAGTCACAACAGCCTTGGCGCCGCAGAAAGGAAGTGGCTAATATATTTAACATCAGTTCCTTTTTCATGAGTCGCCCAACAGAAGAATCTGAACGGCAGCGAATTAATACTTCCGCTCTTTCGGAAGCAATGCCTCCAATAGAAAAGGAATAGACATCGACTTAATGGCTAGTCCGCCCTCTAGCGGGTGAGGACAATTACTACTACTTAGAATGACCAAAGCCCGCGCACTGGCATTTCGACGTCATCACAGTGAGATCGAGCACAGACACAGATTGGACACGAATGCTGTGTCAGCGTTCCTCTGGGCCTTGTGGCCAATCAACGCGTCGGAGGACGCTCAACGTCGGGTTCGGGTTCATTTGCTGGGTCATACTAGCTTGATGACGTCACTGAAAGCATAGGCTGTTCGCAGGCTTTCATTGCTGGTCGGAAGGCCTAGCGCGAACGAAGTCTACAGAGCGCGCCCGCCTTGGCCGCACACTAACCTCAATCCTTCCTTCTCATGGTTACCAACCGGAGCAATATATCCCGCCGACAACGACGTCCCCGAGGCGCTGCTTCTGATACGGCCCGCTGTGTGTGTGTGCACACACACACACGAGCGCGCAATAACCTGGCTAACTGCCCGTCGCAGCGCAAACAACAGCGAATGCCCCCGAGGGGACTGCTCACAAAGCCCCCGGAATGGCGGCGCCGAGCGAGCGTTCCTCGGGCAAGAGCGCGCGAGTCGTGATCGAGCCAGGTCGTGCAGTCGTGTCCACCCCGTCCTTCCCGGCGTGGGAGGGAGAGCGTGACCGACGTCTCACGCGCCGGAGAAAGTCCCTTTATTTATTTTCAGGGTTGCGACTGGGCGTGGATCGCGCGCTCCTCCAAACGAGAGAGAAGTTCTCCGGAAATAGCCAAAAGGTCCACGCGCGGAGACGGGCTCCGAGCGAGAGAGTACGAGAAGTCCCCCGGTCGAGGACACTCGAGCTGCGCAGCTGCGGCGTCGCGATCGAGGCGATTCGACGCTGAGTGACGATCAATGAAATCGAAAACGAGAGTGACGATATACTCTAAAGCCTGAAACGAGGGGAAACAAAATGCGGGACAGTCGCGCAGACCGCTATTTCATTTTTTCTTGTCTCAGGACTTATGCGGAGGGCAAGATCGTCTGCTTTTTTTTTTTTTTTGCAGGGGTTGTGGTGAGGTCAAAACGCCGAGCTCTGAGTGGCTCTGATTGGAGGATAGTGGGTGGACCTCAAAGCAAGCTGTCTTGAGGTCTACCTACTATCCTTCAATCAGAGCCAAGCAGAGCTCGGCGTTCTGACCTCACCACAACAGAACCACCTATACTGCGTTCCCCCTTAAGCTGAGACTAAAAGCGCTGCCTTCAGCGCGAGCTTTCTGCCCTTGCTAACGCAAGTGTGAACGCGCATGTACGCGCAACCAAAGCACTGCGAAAGCCAGCGAGCTCGCGCTGAAGGCGGAGCTTCTATAGTCCCAGTTTAAGGGTGAACGGAGTATAGAACCTCAGGACGTCCTCGCTCGCGTCCTAGAGGGTGAGCAGAGCTCCTTTCTTACCCTGAAGGACCAAAGCGAGGACGTCCTAAAGTTCTAAGCGCTTTTTAACCATAAAAAAAAAACGGCAAAACGCACGATACTTTTTATCAGGCCTTTTCATTCTGGGGAGAAAGGCGCCGACAACACCACTTGTAGCTGGGAGAAAGTAGATCCCAAATAACCGTCACTTTACTTCGAGTGTGGCGTGAAGAGTGGGCTTGTTCTTGTAAACCTCAAAACGGCATGCCGACGTTTCACTAGGAGTCTTCCCTCTTCACGTTCTTCTGCCAGTTTCGCTTCCCTTGGTGTTTTGTTTCGAGCGTGGCGGTTGAACCGCGTTGCCAAGGTGGTTGCGAACGCGGTTGCGTAAAGATCCAATATGATTTCATGCGTGTTTCATGATGAAAACGAGCGGATCCTTTTCGTGGTCGCGATTCGAATGCCAGTGTGAATGCACCATTAAGCTGAAACGAAGTTACTGTACACCTTCTCTTCTTGAGAGTGATGAGTCAGCGCCGTGAATATGTCCACCTTCTTGTCCCTAAACTTTTTGGTGACGTTTCTTTCCTTTTTATTGGCGCTGTTTCATAATACTTATACAATGTAACAATTCCCCCACCGTAAAAGTCCGTTAACTTGTGCTGCGGGGGTGTTAGCGGAATTGAGCGGAAAATATTTCCCCGTTAATTTAGCGAAAAGTTTGGCGCCAAATTTAGCTAAAACTTTTCCCGGCAAATTTATCCAAAAACTTTCCCGCTAAATTTAGCGGAAAAATTTCCCGCCAAACTTAGTGGGTCAATAGGCTAATGACGTCACAACCACGTGTGACGTCACACGTCGCATGACATGAGGCCACACGTGACGTCATGTGACGTCACGTGACACGAGACGCTACCGACTAGACCACACACACACGCTTGCACGGCTCAGGAACGAGCACGGGTTTATATGAGAAGGCTTTGCGAACGGGGCCCGATAATGCTATCGCGTTCCACTCTTAAAGGCGAAGCTTAAGCGTCCCCCAAGTTTTTTTCTTGAGTTTTATAACAATATAGCTCATTTCAACCATGTGGGAACATCCTCATACGACTACGTACTTCACGTGTACACTTTGCTAAAGGTTCATCATCGTTCGTTCATACCAGGCAAATACGTCTACTATCATATAGGTTCCCGGTGAGCGAGATTGCTACAATCGTGACTGGCCTTGTCACGTTAACGGGCCTCCTCGAAGACTCGTCATCGCCCATGTTTGGCACGAACCGCACATTGGTTACTGCTTTGGAAACAACATGACTGGAAACTAAGAAGAGTCTCTAAAGCTTGCTAATAGAAAGGGGCAGGAGGAGTGGCGTAGACAGCCGGAAAAATATCGGACGGGCTTTTCCGACTGAGCCTGCCCAGCTGGTTCTCCGCACAAGTAGAAAGAGCGAAATCGAGGACACAGAGATAAAAGTACTAATGAACAGAAGGGCAACTATCGAGAAAATTCAAACAAAAAAATTATAAAGTATCTTTTTTTTTTTTTAGAACCGGCGGAGAAGTTGGCATTGTATCTCCAATTGTTACTCTATACCAATTAGCTACCCCATAGCAACCGTTACATATAAAGAAAAGAAAAAGAAATTGTTTTATTCGATTGTGAGAATCCCGACTGAGGTGGGTCAGACTACAGGTTGATCGATTGCTTCCGATAGTTGAACAGTATAAAAGAACAAAAGCGAGCACTCAAGCTACTCGCTTTCGGGAGTGTATATGCCTATTGTGCGCCAATATCAGGACGCCTTATCGTATCCTAGTGTAGATAGTGTGACACTGGATACTTCAAAGACGCAGTCAGGCTGAGTTTCACGGAGTTTCTCTGCACACACGATGAGAGACTTATCTGCGGACACCCCTCTAAGCATCTTCGAGGCTTGCTTCCTACATGCTTCAAAAATGTGTGCAAATCGTGTTTTTTTATTATTTCTTTTTGTATGGTTAAAGATCGACGATTAGTTCGCGCTTTCCACTTTTCCCCGCTTCCTCCTCTCCCCCTTCTACCATGTCCACCGTTGCCTCTTTCCCCCTCCCCCACGCTGAGTGGGATCTTCTGCCTTGCAGAATCTCGAGTCCGGTCGCCGCCCTCTAAGGAAGAAGCACGCCTGGTGTATGGAGGCTTTTTTTTGTTTGATGTGTCGGCAGTGTTGCCGCGGTTTCAGAGTGTTGTCAAGTGGAGTTATTTATTTCTTTTCTTTTTAATAGCATCGTTTTGTTGAGTGACTGTACAATATTTCTCTTTAAGTGCAAAAGAGCAGCCGGCACCGCTGAAGCGCAGTCAATATATCTCTCTTTTTCTATTTTTTTTAGTTTATACATAATATATATATATATATATATATATATATATATATATATATATACGTTATTTTAATGCGCAGAGTATACTTTGTGTCACTAGTTGTGTGCAGTACAGGCGAAAGCAGCGCTAGGCGAGCGGAGAAAGGGCAAGCACTAGGAAGGCTGGGCAGGAGAGAGAGAGAAACCTCCTCTCTTCTCTAACTTTCCTAGTGCTCTCTTTTCTCCCCTCGTCCTCCGTCGCCCTCCTCTTCCTTCCCGCTTTCCCAGCGATCTCCCTTTCTCTCTTTGCCTGGCGTGCCCTTCGCATGCACTGCACACACGGAGTAACCAATCGAACATATCCGCGTCTGTGAAAATCGGCATCGATATGGTAGATAAGATGGTAGTTTCGGAGAATTAAATTAATCGAGACAAGAAGACACCGTTGCTACATTCCTTCAGCTAAACTCCGCAGGTTACATGAAAACAGTTGTTCCCTTTAATTCCGAATAACGACTACGTTCGTGTGCAGTTGCAGAGCTGACCGGTGGTCTTTTAGTTTGGTAACATGCTTTCTTTGAGATGTTTGTATCATTTTCAATGGTGCCACTATAAGGCGGCCGAGGGCTCGTCAAGCTGCCTGGGAGTAGCTTTTTCCTTCGGTCTCCGCCATCAATGAATGGAAATAAAAATGATTTATTATTATTATAACGAGTTTTGGATATCAGCTTTTCTGGCCGGCAAACTATTTTGAGGGGATGGTGCGGAGTAAAGGACACAAAATAATACGACGGTGTCCTCACGCCGATCGAATAAGACAAGGAAAAGACATCGTCCGCAAGTTCTTGCCAAGCGCTTCTTCATTTCTAACGAGTTAATCGCCTGGAAGCCTATAATTCTACTCTAGTACACGATCAACGCTGCCAACACGGCGATACGGTGTTTGAATGAGCGACAATTAGAAGAGGAAGGCGCGCGCTTTGGCAGGAAAGGCAGAGTCGCGAACTGATTACATCGATCCCACGTAACCTTAAAGGGTCCGCCCACGTTGTTATGCTCGTTTTTACTCTTTTTTTCCCCCGATCGTATAAAATAGAATTCGGGTGGGAGGCTCTAGCGCGGAGGAGACTACGCAAAACAGCGTGGGAGACCGCGAAGGCCGTATGACAGCGCGGCTCATCAAGGACGCCGTTTAGGCGTGCAAGGTTGTCCGGGTCACTAAAAAAATTACGCCGCCCGCGAAAAAGAAAGAAAGAGAAAAGAGTATACGGACAAAATATTCCAGCCCACATCAACGCAGTGGCGCGCAAAAAAGAAATGAAAACAGCGTTTCTTTCTTGTTTGATTGCTGAGCGGTACAAAAGACAGGAACTATCATCCAACCACATTAGGTGGCCGAGGAAAGTCACCATGGTACGTGTGCGACGGCTCAATCGAGGATACGCGCTGTTCGTGGAATCCGGAATTTCGCATACACTCGCGCTGTTATGTAAGGAAACTACCAGAGCCCAGCTTATAAATAGATGACCTCGTTATGAGGGGGAAAAAAGACAACGTCGGCTCGTGTGATCCGTTCGCATGAATGGTCGGTTCGCACGCATGTTTCGACAGGTAGCGCCATCCTATAGGCGAAATCTTCGCAACTCTGGGACGGCCCGCGGTCGCAATCATTGGACCCGACGTGGAGCTGGAAAGTCCCCACTGCCCAGTGTCCTGCCGAACTGTGACGCAGCGATCGTGACCAATATAGTTTGATGGCATGACGTCCCCTGTGTTGTCCTTTTTGGCCACCAGCCGCGCTGGCTAGCAGCAGACCGAGGAGCCTACTGTGCATTTCTCTGGGGCTATTGAAGAACAATGTATGCGCGGGACGTACAACGATACTTTTATAGCGTTCCCTCGATAGCTTCGTTTTACGGTCAAACCGTCTACGAATACACGTACTGTGGTGTAAGCGTACTTAATAGTAACAGCCGCCATACCGGACATAGTATGTTACATGCATGATAATTGCCTAGTTGAAATGTCAGCGTTGTACAGTTGTTTCTACACTGGGAGACCAGCATTCCTTTAAATGTGGTGCCGCATGTCGTCTTTTAGTGGCCGCACAGTGTTAATTCTGTGAGGGCAGACGGTCCGCGCCGTTTCTCTACAACTTGCCACTATAGAGCGCCTGCAAGTGCGGGAATAGCTCCTAATCCTATTCGCACCTTCATTGGAGGCGACATCACCCAGCGATAAAGATGTTAAGGAGAGAAGAAGGAGCTGCCGTTCATTTTAGTGAGGAGCGAAAACTGGCGCAATCTAGTGGCCGAAAAATGAAACAGGGGCAAGCAGGATTATAAATTCACGCCAGTGAAGCCGCGAATAGTCTGCTGACCGGTTTTTGATTTTTGTGTGATGCCTATCAAAGAAAGTCCTGGAAGGGTAAGGCTTACTGGGGATCAAGAATTACTAATAAGTTCCTCCCCGGGCCGCGATACTGCGAAGCTCTTCAAATTTCGACGCGAAAACCAGGTTCGACAGGTCGACCTGGAAAAGCTTCATCTTCGGGGTGAGCCTGACGCGCGCACGTCAGAGGTTTAGGCAATCCATTTTCTTGTCAAACTAGACCGGCTGATGGATTGCGCACACTTTGGCTGAGTGAATTCACGGCTACATGCAAATAGAAGACGGACGACTTTGTTTGGAAAATGCGACACGACTAGTTGGCTCAATGGACGTAACCCTTTGGCCCATTCACTGGGACCCGACAAAAACAAAACGGGACTAAAGCTGATGTGATGTCCAACGCCGTGCAAACGCAAACTCATTTTATTCTCGTTTAAAGACACGTCATGTTTTTGTTATTCTTTCGAGACAAAAGTGGAAATGGGGGAGCGCGATGGCTGGAGTCGGCAGGCAAAAGGACAACGAGCACGAAAAAGAGCTAGCTACTTTGTACGTGTCGCAATTATGTTTTCGTGGCCTCGGCGTTTTATGCACGATCGTCGACATCGAAAGTATTCCGTTTCTCCTCTGCACGGCGGCAAGGTCCTCAAAGTGGCGGCTAGGTGACGCTTCAAATGGGCCACGTTTCATTGTCTGAGCCGAGACGGGAGCTGCTCTATCATTGTTTTCGTAATGATTGGACCGAAGAAAGAAGCCAAACAAACGAAGGAAACGAAAGATACCAAACAAAATAGAACACATCGGCGTTGCATGACCTTCTCTCCTTCGACTGAGCGCGGAGTCAAGATTGAGAGCGCAGTGAGTCTCTCTCTATATACGCTTGTGCTTACGATGGACCACGACGGGCGCTACGAGCCACACTAGCTTATCCAGCTCTGCGAACATTTCACGTAACTACGCTCCCCCCACGTCGAACTTGCAGAAGATCACGTGACACTCACGCGGCATTGGGTTGGATTCGATGTTTCGTAGTGTCGTCTACGGTCCATCGTATAAGGTGAAACGGCAGTATAGATGGACTACTCGGCCCACACGCCGAGACAGCACGCGTTTCCTAACTCCGGCAGCTGATGTGTGCAGTGGCGTTCATTTCCCAAAGTGCTCCGCATCGCGGACCACTCGCTTACATCCTTCGTCGTCTGACCCTTCGACTGAGAAGCACCAAGAATACCATTCACAGGCAGGCGCTCCTGCTGACACGCGTGGAAGCTCAGAGGCAATCCGCAGAAAAATACGCGCACGGATGGACACGCCAAGTCAAAGCACGGAGGAAGGCAACGAGCGCGAGCTGGAGACCTGCATGATGCCCTGCCGTTCTCATCTTGTCACTGATCGTGGGTTAGTTCCGTGGTACGAAATTATTGGATAAGGGAATGCATCACGTGAAAGTGGAGATGCGCGGTATTGTTGAGGGAATACGAGCCAGAACGCCGGAGCGAGTGGCCTTCGATATACTATAGTATGCTTCGCTACTTCGAGGCTGATGAAACTCTGGAGTGGAGTGGCGGCTGCGAGAGCGTGCGCTTACTCCGATGTGCGCATAGCATGCCCCCCTCTCCACTACGCTGTTTTATCAGCCTCGATGTAGCGCGGCGTCTATCGAAGGCTACGCACTCCGGCGTTCCCGCGTTCACGATAGTACATACAACCACCCATGCGCCAACACACACACACACACACACACACACACACACACACACACACACACACACACACACACACACACACACACACACACACACACACACACGCACGCACGCACGCACGCACGCACGCACGCGCACACACACACACACACCTATATATATATATATATGGATATACACGTAGGCCATGTCTCGTTAATATGGACATCTCCGTTTACCTCAAGAAGCATTCATAATAATGAGACGAAAATTCACAAATTTACCCAGGACGCATCCCCGCAAATATTTAGTATGTAGCGGGGGATTCACATTAACAGAGTTCATATTCACAAAACGCAACAACGCAAACACAAAAAAAAACGAAAAAAAAACGCGCGTGCATGCCCGTTTGCACGCACGTTCTGGGCAGAAGCAACCTCGGCTTCGGGTATAGCAGACTCAAAATGGCCAGAAGAAAGGTACTCGCGATAAGACTCGAAGATCTGCAGCGGTTTGAAATCATCTCAAGTGAGACGAAGGCGGGCCACGGCCCTAAAAAAGCGCAGCAGCGGTCGGTCGACTCGACACGCTGCCATGAGCAGCGAAAAGAAACTCTGCCTGCCTGGGGCTGCTTCCTTTGGATGCCAATTAAAACGGCAGTTGCCCGACGCGGCCGATGCGGGCAAAGCCCTAATTATTTATCTCTGCACGGGAAACGGACCGCCCGGGTAAATCGTACAGCCTGAGTACATTGTTCCGCACGCAAATTGCTCGTTAGATAATAGCCGCAAAATGGAGAGAACGGATATCAAAAAAATGTTGGCCACGGTTTTGATTTTACGATCCCAAATGCACGAAAGAAAAATGTATGCCTCGTGCCGCGGGAAAGACTTATTTTTGTCGACTGGGTAATGTGTTGTCGGTTATCGACATCGGCCGCGGCCTTCTCAAAGTTCGAATATTAATTCTAGAAAAATATAAAATGAAAAAAAAAGGTCTGTCTATGGCGTCTGTGTTCACCAAAGACGTACCAGGGTCTTGCAAATGAAAAATCTCGTAGGACTTTCTGCCCGAAATGATCGATTTCATACATCCGCGGGGTTCGTGCGTTAGGTCATCTTGAATAGACACGCAACTCCCACCGTCCCTAACTGTACAACAGTCTGAAACCCAGTCTTAGTTTCCAAATTAAATTTAGCTGCTGCCCCACCCTTCTCGCGAAACGATAGTACATTATCGCTCTCGTACCAGGATGCCCCTGCACCCAGGCATCGATCATCCGCCTGACGGTCTTCTGCACCTCCTCATCGTCCAGAGCAGCGCCCTTGGACGCTGGACGTCTCCTTACGGTTGCCCGCCTGCCGCATGGGGCGCCTCTCCTATCGCCACCAAGCTGATTCATCGGGTCCATCGGTCTGAGCTTCTGACGCGAGCCATCAGTTATGCCCTAGTCCCATAAGAGCCCCAAACAGAAACAACCGACATTAACCAACCTCAACTACATGCAGCATGCACGCGAAGGCATCTTTGCCATGGGCTTATAGAATCACTTGGGCTTCTTCGTAGCAACGTAGCTTCACACGTAGGCACCGAGAGCTCGTAAGCCAGCCAACCTTAATTAGGGTTGTTCGGTGCTGGTTGTTGGTGTTTGTCTCTCTAGGGAAACTATAATGGTGCTAGAACGCGACTCCGACTGATCTGTCACACCGTGTCCGAAATAGTAGTTTTGGGCGCGGTAAACAGACCAGTCGGACACGCGTTCCAGGCACCATAGTTCCACAAGAGACAAACAGCAACAACCGACACTTTGTCTTCCTGTCACTTTTTTCTTTCTCTTCCACGATTGTTGTTTCTAAGTTTTCGACCCAGCCTCGGGTAATAGACCGATCTCACGAACCGTTCGGCGCATGCGTAACGCCGCCATAGCTTTAGTTCGCAGGAGGCACACGGCAGTGCACAAGAGGACTCGTTCCATCTCGTTCTCTACACGCGCAGAGCTCCAGCGAGGTTGTCGCACGTGCAGAAAGACAAAGTTACGGCTAAAGTTCCCTCGATGCATTGCGGCAGCGGTGGCGTAGTCAAACTGGCTGGTGAGATCGGTCTATTCAAGATGGAAAATAGCAGTTTCTATGATTTCCACCTGATGACGTCATAAAAGTGTCACGACGTCTCCGATCGCGATCCTGGCGGTGTCACAACAGCGCCTGTGGATGCAACTGACGCCTGTTCGCTGCAGGTCGCTCTTCAGCTCGACAGTCCACGGAAGCTTCGGCAGCCAGGGGTTGGGACGCTGCGACGACAGCGACACTCGCGCTTTTAACCGGAACTTATGCGACCAACCACCAGGATCGCGACATCCGACAGCGTAACATAGGGAGGCTAGCGTAACACTCCGACTTTCGTGACGTTTTTTGCTGCCACATCGAGACCAATGTCGATGCACGGGCAGCATAAGACGCTATAGACACACCGGTCGGAGACTGGTGCGTCTATAGTGTCCAATACACAGCGAAGCAGGTACAGGGAGCTGCCAATCGGTTACGTGTTCGATGTCTGTGGCAGCAGCCCGACTCTGTTTCCTGGAGCCGTGCCCATGTAGGTCAACGCCGCGTCAAACCGTCTTTTGTTCGGGCTCCGTCGACTTGCCTTTCTCGGCTACTTTGTTCCTCCGCGGACCGTCTCGGTCTCGTGGTGCGGCAACGGCCTCCTCTGGCCGGTCGCCCTTCTTGGACGGCGGACTTGGCGGCGTTCTTGGCTCGGTGGTGCCGATCGCTCCACCTCGCTCTTTTCACGGGCTCCAATGTTCTCACTTTATCTGTTTTTGACAGCCACGTTAGTTAGCTTGCGGTTACTAAGATGAGAACGTGCATCGACTGCGCTACCACATGGTGTAATAGTCGTTAGCATAATGGGGATTTAGTCATGCGTTCACTGCGTTGGAACCAGCCAAGTGCACAGCAACGACAACGCATTTCGTGCCGTCTTTATCTTAAAGAAAATAGAATGTTGCAAGTGAGTTCTTCTTACGTTCATTTTATATGCGTCGTTTTGTATATATTACTTGTCGTTGGCTCGGTGCCATGTTGAGCAATTCAACTTTTTTTTTCTCACGCTGCCATCTTTTGTGACAAAAGGATAAACAGGTCTCAATGCCGAACATGGCAGTCTTGAACGTGGAAAGTTCATAAACTCCGGATTACGTGGTTGCAGATGCTCGACGTGTGGCCGTACACCTAACAGTAGTTCATTAGAGTAACTAAAAGCTTAATGGGGCGTGGCTTATTGTGACCACACTTCGTGACTCGTCCTTCTCGGCTAATGTCACCTTCGGATTGGCTGCTGTGCGATAATGATATGCACGGGTTCAACACGCCCTGCGTTTCTTAGGCTGCCAATATCTATAAATGTACGCACTATATATATTTAAAAAAAAAACTGGTTTTGTGAACGCAGAATGATTAAAACGGTGATGTCTGAAAGGCGGAACGGAAGTGGTCACCTGGCCCGCTGTCCAACAGATTTCACTCTCCTTCGCCCCTTCTTTGGTGGAAGCTGCTAGACGTTCCGAAAAAAGAGCTCCGCTCTATTTTGCTAACGGTCTGTATCTCGTTCTTCTCGCCGCCTTAGCGGAAACGAGAGCCGGTCAGGCTAACGCCGCGGACGACCAGAGCAGGCCTTGTCTCACCCTCGTTCCAGAGGCGGCGAAACTGGTTTGCCGGGCAACCTCCTTGAGCGTGCACCTTGCGTCCATCACAGCGAGACACCTGAGCGGAGCATCGCCTAATCATAAAACCAGCGAAAGGGTTCGCGTTTTTCTTCAATGTCCCGAATGGCCAGGACTACCGTAACACGCATCAAACGTCGCATAGACCGTGAAAAGATCTACGCGCGGCGACTGCACGCGGCGCCACCGGGGGCGCTGGCTGCCGCCGATGTCGATGTCGATGAGAGATTGCGAGATTGGTGCCGGCCAGTTTCGTTTTATCGCTCTCCAAGGCCGCGGCGCGCGTTCGTTTTCAATCAAAGTTCGCCCTGAGGGCGAGTGCGTAGCGTGCGGCCCCGCCGCGTCGGATTGTGAATCGAGCCACCGGCGTGCCCGCTTCGCTTCCGCATTTCGCTTCTTGGGTCTTCGGCTGCGCGTGCACGATAGATCGGGGTGTGCTCCGAGAAACCGTTTTTGAAGAGCGAGAGCAGCACGCTGGCTCGTTATCTGGCGCGGCATCGCCGGGGCTCCAGCGGGACCCGGAGTAATTGAACACGCTCATTATACGCCGAGTTCGACAGCACGCCGATGTTCTTCGAGCGGGCGAAGCACGACCCGGTGTTTCCTTTGTTGTAGACGCCCATGGTACCCAAGGCGGAACATTGAAAGAATGAACGGAACATTGGCGCGTCCGGACCCCCCAGGGATTCGCAAAACTTACGATTACAGGAAACAGTTACCTTCGCTTCCGGAGCTTAGAGCGTTCTACAGGCGCTCGTACTGTCCAGATAGTCGATGCAGCAAACGACAAAATAGAAGAAAGAGACCGATATGGCATTCCCGCATTAATAACATTAATATATATATATTCACGGAAATACAAACTTATATTAGTGCGTTCTATTCGAGGATCTAAATGAAGAGTCGAATGCGCTGCAAGTGTGCGAAAAAATTTATAGAGATGTTGGCTATTCCAAATAGTAGCCGGTAACTCCAATGTTGTTTCAAGTTTGAACTTATTCCTTTTCTTTTTTGGACTGGCGGCCATAGCTGTGTGCACTGATCTCTACTGTGGCTGTGTGCGTAGCTGCTCAGCTCGTGCTGACGGCGAGCTTCCACAGTACTTTTGCAACGTGCATCATCAAGATTGTCGGTCTTGGGAACTTATAAGTGTGAGCTCGTTCTGAGCATACCCAGTGAACAGTGCACTCAAATATGGCGCCCAGTGAGTACCCCCTACAGAGAGCATTCACTGGCGGCCATAGCTGTGTGCGTAACCGCTGAGCGCGTGCTGACAGTCAGCTTCCGCAATTGTTTTGCAACGTGCGTTGCGCATCATTAAGGTTGCCGGTCTTAGCAGCCTATTAATGGGAGCTCGTTCTGAGCATGCGCTCTAAACATCGCCCTCAAACATGGCGTCCGGTGAATGTAGTAGCGGGATAATTACACCTCGGTTATAAGTGAATCCTTAGAAACTTGAACGGCAAGCGGCAAGAAAGGCTATAGCCTCTGGTGCCGTGCATTACAGAAGCTAAAAATATAAGCCAGCCCCTCTCGCTCCCCTCATTCTTTTCGACCGAGCACAAACGAGTCGCCCAATGATGCCGTAATTACTACTAGCCCCACAAATGCCGCGGAGGGGATGCCCTAAAAGGCGCTGCCAGAGCGGACCGACGGACATTCAGCGAGGACGGTCTTCCCAAACAAAGCGCGGCTCCCGGCACAAATCACCTCCACGTCAGAGGGCGACTCATCCGAAACCCCCTGGGCCCAGCAGTCCCCACGCCCAAGCCCACAGTCGGCGACAGAGTCTCCTCCCTGAAGACCTGCATGCAGCACAGTCCAGTGAGTGCGCATGTGTGTGTGTCCCAAGAGACACAAGCGGCGCCGTTCAGCGTCGGTTCGGTGCGTGCGCTTTCTCCGTGGGATTGAACGGAGAAGAGAGAAGGGCTCAAATGACAACCTGCAGCTATCGAGGCAAGCGCCTTTTCAAAGCACAGGCGGCGGACGCCGCCACACACAAAAAGGGTCGTTGCATCCTTGCATGGCGCATCTTCAGGAGGAGCGTCGGAACGGCCGCAAAGAAGAAGACCGAGATGGAGGAGTCCGCGTTAATGGCACGGTCCTCCACACCAAGTTCAAGAACTCACGTTTATGCGGACGGAGTGGTCCGCATTGGGCACAAGGTGCGGCTCTGCACGAAAGGGAGAGCGGGGAACGAGCCCATTACGCGTTATGGCGGCCGCGGCGCGGCTCCGTTCCATGCGCTCATGCTGCTGGATACATAGAGCGCGATGAGGTGCCGTTTTGGGGGCCTCCCTTACCGAATAATTGACTCAGTTTCTCGCAGTGTGTTGTGGATGTGAGTGCGAAGGGGACGATGAGGTCTGAGGGAGATGGCCTGGACGCGTCAGCCGGTGGTGTATAGCAGGTCTGGCCGGCGCAGTTCCATCGTGCGTCCGGCTTAATTGCTTAATTGCGGGGATAAACAGAATGAAGGCGGCCAGACACGTTTGTCGTGGTGCGAAGAATGCGAATGGTCGCGGCACTGGTTGTGGCGAAAAAAGCTTTTGTTCCAGCACGCGCGAATAATTTTATTGATTATTGTTTGTTTGTTTCGTTTGAATGGAAAACTATAGGGGAATTCACTGGACGCCATATTTGAGGGCGATGTTTAGGGCGCATGCTCAGAACGAGCTTCCATTAATAGCCCGCTAAGACCGGCAATCTTCATGGTGGGGAATGCACGTTGCAAAAGAACTGTGGAAGCTAACCGTCACCACGCGCTCAGCTACCACGCACACAGATATGGCCGTCAGTGAATACTCCCTATACTTCGTCTCAGACGCCGGCGATGCTACAAGTGCGAGCATGTGGCACTGAGCAGTGCTTGGACTGCACGAGCACGCGTGCTTGGCAGGGACGCTGAAAGCCCGAACCTCGCTCTTATAGCTGCATGCTGCTGCGTCTGGACTTATGTTGGAAGGAAGTATCCAATACGTTGCTGCTAGGAAGCATCCAATACGTTAAAGAAAAACTAATTCTTCCAAAGCGACTCGAAAGCCGCCAACAAGTTTACTTCGCCGACGTATTGAATATCTCCGACTGCAACGACACACCGGTGCAAAGTGCAGCATCGCAGTAACCAGGGTTCAACCCCTGCGGTGTACAGCGAGCACGCGGTGCATTCGAGACATGTCAGAAAGGTGTGCACGCACACATTCTCAGTCCCACTGCGTAACTCTGAGAATGCGCACGCTAACGCGGAAACGGCCCGAAGCGGGCACACTTTCAAAGCTCGCGTCACACGGTTGCGTAAACCGTAGCGCTTTTCTCCACACCACCAATTCCGCGTGAAATAAAAAAATAAATAACATTAACGAAATATGCGTATTAGAAAGGTATTACGCGTAGGGAAGAGTGACATCCCCAGAGAGCATGACGTTGCGCATACCGGCGTCGACGCTCGCCGTCAACGCATCCTGGCCATGATTTGTGTGTCTGCGTTGGCGGAAGCGTGTCGATCGTTTTGGGGCAACGCCCACTGCCGTCGCATCTGAATTCGGCCAATGCTGCATCCTACGCCTTTTTTCTTTTTTATCCGGCTCGTTGACGTAACCGGTAGTATACGCCAGGCCGCATATATACATGTAGTACGCCGGCCAGAATGAAGCGCATTACTGCCGCTCCTTTCAATACCTGTTTCGTTAAAAGCGTCTGGCGCAATTATTCTGCTGGCCCAACTTCGGTCATGGTTTCGTAGTTTCCCAATCGGAGGTCAGGCTGGATCGGTGATAGACCAAGACTGCCGTCACGCTGCTGATTCACTGTAGGAAAGACAGTCTCCAGGGTGCTGTCTGAGGCGTGCCTCTTCCTCGTATACGACGGTCACGTTCCTCATACATGGATGAATGATATTGGCTATGCCCTTTGTAACGGGCAGTAGCTTGCGCAACCTAGCCTAAGAAAATGTTTTCCAACCCCACTTAAACACCCAATTTCTTTCCCTCTACATCCCTGCAACTATTACCGGACCGGGGGAAAGAACCACGGAGGAACCGTACATGACACGGGGCCCGTCCACACCCAGTCTGGCTTCATTGAGGCATAGATTACCTATATAGTTACCTAGTCGTTCGGAGTACGCGCTTTCTTCGCGGCCGTTCACACCGGCATTTTCGCGCAACCGCTCGCACCATGCACGGTGAGCAGCAGCGAGGCTCATAATGCGCGCGTGAGAGGGGAACGTTTATAGCACGGCCCGCACGCGTTTTCTGGGGCTGTAGAAACATCACGAAGTTGTTCCACTCCCGCTCTCGAAATCATGCGAGGGCGCTGTGCGAGAACGAGCAAGAATCGTCGTCCTCTCCCGGGCGTTTTATATTTTCTCTGCTTTTCTTTCTTGAAGAAAATCGCACGTATTGCGTGTGTATGTGCACATGGTCAATGTTGTCCAAATACGAGCGGTTTCCTCTGGCGCGCTTACCCAATACCGCATAAAAGACAAGGCCTGCGCAAACGCCGGCGTTCGAACGCGATCGACGAGTGCAGGGGAGACAAAGGCAGCTCGCTTTGCGTCAACCCACATAATCATTCGAAGCAGTGTTTGGTCTGACGTCTCCGCGCGCCCTCGCCTCCTCCTCTCCCTCATCTTCTACCCGCATTATGCTCTCGCTTTTCGGGCATTCTTATTGGCGACTTAGGCAATCTCACTGACATGCGCTGTGGTAATAACCCACTCGGGACTTGGGACGCCTGTCGTTTTTCAAACTGACGGTGACTCGAGCAAGATTATTCGCGCAAACAAAGTTCGTTGGTGACAAAACCAATCTTGCGCGACTTTTCGTTTGACTGAGATCGCGATGCAACAATGAAGATTGGCATGCCGTTTCTGAGAAACGAGCTTTAGTCATAGTGTACACACGGAGACGTCTACCACAGCGTGACACCGTCGACAACCGCGCCGTCACCCAGACGTCGACGACATCGCGGTTTTCGGCGGTGGGGCCGCTGGGGGGGCAAGGGGAAAGAAGGTGGGGGGGGTGCATTTTCATTTCGAGAGTGAGTCATCCCGCCGGAAATGCATGGGCGTAGCACATCCCAGCGTCGCGGCGACAGACGCGCTCTCACCTTTACCGAAGAGGACATAACCCAGAGTTCTTTTTTGTTTGATTGTTTTTTATTTTATCATTTTATTTTTCCAATTCTTCTTGGGCCTCCGTAGCTCGCCCAGTTCCATCGCGAACAGGTATACCTCCCCCACCAAACCCCGTTAGCGGCCCTTTTCCGCCCCCTCCTCCTCCCTTCTATTTTCCTCGACCCACGGTGCGGAACAAGCGCCATCCTCAGGATTCTCGTAAATCAAAAGTGCGTTTCCCGTCGCCGTCTGTGTCACTAGAGGATTCTCTCTCTCTCTCTCTCTCTCTCTCTGTTTCAGATATTATTTATTTATTTATTTGTACTGGAGAGCAAACGGCACCTGGGAGCACGTTGCGTTCGTCGTCTCATCGGTTGGTCGATCGGCTGGAATTCCGTAGTCGGCGCTTCCAGAATAGATGGCTCGATTGGCCGACTTTTGATCTCCTGAATATTTTTATTTTCTTACCCAGATGCGAGGTCAGACGGCTTGTCCGAATAGCTGCATTCTCCTCGCGATGGACCACGGCGGAACCCCACGAGCCATCTTAGCCAATCCAGCGTTGAAAAACGTATCACGTGACTACGCGGGCCGCGCGTCCATGCGATCCACCCGAAGGTCACGTGATATTCCCGCAGCCTCGAATCCACTTCGATGGCTCGTAGCGTCGCCCTTCTGCGATCCATCGTAAGACGAAACGGAGTATAGACGTGCACTGGGCAAGAATGCGGGCGTCCACGAAAGCAAAAAAGTGTTGCAGCTTATTTTTTTACTTTTACGTGTTTTTTGGGTAAAGAGTGAGTGTATATCTGCGTGAATGAGTGTGATGTAACTGGGACAGCGGATGTTTCCCTGCGCGGCGACACAACCTCCGCAGCGCGCGCCGAGAGAGAGTCTGTCCCGTGGAGCGGAATTGGGGTTGAGTGAGACTCACCAACTCGCGTCGTCATGCAACGCCGCGCGCCCGGGTGCTCTTCGTGAATGGAATCGCATCCGAAGTGCCCCTCGTATACATCCGAGAATAGCGTAGTATCAGACTGACGAAAGAAAGCTGGGAAAATTACGTCAAATGTAAAAATTGCTTGGTGAAAAAAGACGTGCGTTTAGAAAATGTGGTGGTATCACGAGTATGTATCTACAAACCGTGTACGTCTTTAAAGAAGACTGTGGTTTGTGTTATTTGACAGGACGCTGACCAAACTAGCAATACTTACTGCTACCACTGTCAGAATAAAAACAGAGCAGGTAAAGCAATTTTTCCATTAGCTAAATAAACAAGGTAATAACGTTGTAAGTGCAACCCCCCCCCTTTTTTTTTCCCGTTTTCTAAGAATTAGTCGCAGACCAACCGTAGGCACGGTATCTTATCATATTCTCATATCAACACAATCCAGCTTCTAGAGCATTCTTTTTGCGTCATAAAACCTGCCTTATCTGATAATAACCCCCCCCCCCCACACACACACACACACGACGCCCTTTCTTGTGAGCCCTGAAAGACAAGTCCTCCGAAGGTCTTTAGATCCAGAGCACTTGGATCATGTTCACACGGGTAGCCCAAATCTACATGTTTCTTGGCAATCGCCAATCAACCTGCCTCTCTCAATCACGGGCACACACCTCGTACTCCAACGTGACGTCGACGGGCGCGGCGCAGCGAAGCGCGCACAGATGCTGATTGGTCGCAGATATCGAGTTCCTGGTTGCCGGCCAATGAAAGGCGTGCGTTCTGCGCTACGCTACATTCACTGCACTCGATGTCGGAGTATAAACAGCCCTTAATTCTCGACTCAGTGGACGCTAGGAGGTAATCGGACCGATGAAGCAACGTCGAAAGCGCAAGTCACTCGACCTTTTCTGCTTATGTTTGTTTGGTTGGTTTAGCGAAAAGAAAGCACCATGGTGGTGCGCTTTTGAAGCTGTCTAATTGCTCCCATCAGTTCGTACCGTCGGCTGCGTCTGGGCGTCAGCTGAAACAAAGTATAGTAAAACGGAGCAGGAGTTGATTCACTCTCCGTGTGAACAACAATATATTAGAAGGTACGAAAATCGGCGTATATGATGTTGAATACAACGAGCTACTCATAAATGTTCTTTTATGGAGATGCACGAAGAGACGCTGATGAGCTGATTGTCCGAGCGATATGCACGAATCGATATCAGCAATCTGGTGGGTTAACACTACGCCAGAGCGTCGTATTTAGCTGCGCTGGGCCCATTCTTGGGCTCTTTATCTGACACACCCAAGTGCTTCTAATGGGGTATTCACCCGAGGGAGAAATCCGCCACTTCGCCCCGCGCAGTGCGCGTCACATGATGTGACATCACGCCTTTCTGAGGCAGCGCGGTGACACAACGGTGATATCCAGCTCAGACGGTACAAATAATCCTGGACTCCGGCGCTGGCTCCGCGTCGGAGACACGCCTCGCCGGTCGACGTCAGGCAGCTAAAACCCAGTAGTTTCTCCCTCGCGTGAATACCGCATGAACGCGGAGTCTGCATGCAGATTGGGGTTTTGACGGTTCCCCGCGTCTCCGACTGCATCTTTCGGTGACGCGAGAGGCAGCTACCGTTCACGCGTGACTGTTCTCCAACGAAGCACCGATTGAGACCTCTCGAATCCGGATGCGTACACGAATTTGCTTTTCGAAGACAGGGCTGCCTGTCGTCGATCCTCCGCGGCCGTGAGCGCGCGCACGCGCAGCATCTGCCTCGAAGGGACCCGCGCCGAATCGAAGGCCCCCGTCGTCTTTTCCTCGCGCTGTGTCGTGTCTGCAGTCTGCGGCGTGATGGCCGAGAATTCGCGGCCGACTCGCGCTTTGCATAATTGCACCGCGACTAATGGCGGACACTGCGGGTACAGGCGCCACGGCGCCGCTCGCGGGACATGCGAGACAGAAATGGTCCGCGTTTCAGTCTCCGATGGACCGCAACGAACGTTACGAGCCATCACAGCCTATCCAGCGTTGGGAAAGAGTGTTTCATCCTCGTACGACGGTCTCATTGGTCATACAAAAACTGCCTGAAAACATGTTCGAAAACATACATACTGATGGCTCGTAACGTATGCTGCAGTCCACCGTGCAAGGGTCAACGGAGTCTATAGTATAACCCCCGTGGGCAGGAATGGAAGGAACGCCGGATCTTTGCCCAAAAGCAACAACACGGACGTTTGCTCTGCTCTTTTTTTATTTTTTTACACCCGTGTTTACCGAACTTTGCTCCGCTCGATAGGGAAGAAGCGGGTGTCTTTACTTCGGTCCAGTCAGCAATGTAGGTCCCATTAAGCTATTACAGTGAGCTTGTTGATGGGGTTAAATAGCCGGTTACCCGGTAAGCAGGGCGCGTTTTCTTTTTTTCGCCGGGGGTAAACGGTGTCCGCCTTTGCATGGCGTGGTTTAGTAGAGCCGCAGTTAGTTAAAAAGCAAAGTAGGCCGGTATGCGTCGGACAATTTGTGAAGGGAACTTTCGTCTATCGCATAAATTTAAAAAATGATTAGGTCGTTAGTATGCCCCCTCGCGGTAGAGGCTATATTTTGGTAAGCGATCGCCGCTTTCACCCCAGAAGAATGTCGGGTTAGGAAGCCTGAGCCCAGCTTCCTTCGGCCGAGGTTGCACCATAAGTGGACCGATTGCACGGGCTGGTTTTGCGAATACGCGAACAACTTTGAAGTATATATTTCTTTTTTCTCTCTCTCGTTTTATGATTGTGTCCAAATAGCTATTTACAACCCCACTTTAAACCTAGCAACACAGAACCGTCTAGACGTCCAATTTTATGACCAAATATTGAGCACTACTAAACTTTCGGCAGAATAAGTTACAGGCAATGACCATTAGTCAAGCCACGCACTCAGGCTTGAATTATCGGCAGACTGCTCGGGAGCGACGAAAATGAAATATTCGCATTGTTTAAACTCCATACATTTTACGATAAGACTTGCAAGCTACATTTTTGGAGAGAGCGATATGGCGTCAAAAACACGCTTAAGGAAAAGACACCACTCACTCTAAACAATCTGAGGCGTCTGTTCTCCCACAAGGAACTTGTGAGAACCAATCACTCCAATCTCCGGAGGGCGCTCGGCTAATGACGGAACTAATAAAAAATTGAACCATCCCCCCCCCCCAAAAAAAAAAAATAATTTGTTTGTTTTGTGGTATTGATCACGGTGGAACGTCGTGCTAAATAAAACAGCGCAGGCAGTCTTTTTTTTTTAGATTTAAACATGTTATTGGCCCCGTTAGTCACCGCAGACATGAGTTCGTTTCCCACCGAAGGAAACGAAGAAAGTCGCGCGACGCCATGTTACGTCCGGACGTCGGGTCGCCTTGCCCGACCCTTCCGGTTTCCGATACGGCCGTCCCCATCGCCCGCGATTCAACGTCGGTTCCTCTCCCCGCGACGACAGAGACTTGCATGATTTAGGGTCAGACGGATTTCTGCACAGACTTTGGCGTCGGAAATGTAGCCTCGACGACGTCACGGTGTCACCGTCATCCACGTGACGGTCATCACGTAACACCATGGCCGTCACATAAGACCCTGATGTCACGTGAGCTCGTGACATCGCACGACACCGACGTAACTTGATACTCTAACGTCAGGTAACACCGTGACGCTGCAGAGGACCTATAAATACTATGCTCCTTCGGGATACAAAAACGAAACGGGCAGTTTCTATTTTTTTTCTTTGGGTAACAAAATAACGACTTCCTAACATTCTGCGAAAAGGAACAAGTAACGTGTGAAAGTTACTTTGGGGTCACTAACGAGTAAGGGTACTCAGTTACCTTCTTTAAAAACCGTTTTCAGCGCGAACCGTAGTTGCATTTACACCAACTCGTGCACTATTTGCATCACAATGTAACCGTTAAAATATGAAATAATTATTTTAAAATAAAACTGCGAGTGTGATTGCACCTTGAATACGTCACGATCCAGAATCGTCGAGTGGAAAAACCATGGACGGCACATAGTTACTTCTCTACGTAACCTGTGAGTTTCTGTCTCCGCTCTACCGCCAAAGAAGGGCTCTAGAAAGGTAGAGCGGCCGATTTACATTAGCTTCAGCAGAAAGTTCCGACTGTTGACTGCATGCCTTGCATTGTAAGAAGTTCAAAATGTCAGATCTTTAAAAACACCCCTATAGGTCGTATGTTAAATGTAGGAGGGTGCATATTTTTTAGATATATTTCTTTTGTCCGTTTGTGGCTTTTTTCTTTTGAAGTGCTTCGGGGTCTTCTTTTATGTGCTTCGGGGTCACTTCACAAAACATGCCCAGGAGAAAGTTTGGTGAGACGGATACCGAGATGTCAATCTTCGGATCGATGTCGCAATTAGTTTACCCAATAGCACAGATTGGGCGCCTCAAAATATTGTATGTTTTCCTTTGCACAATACATAAATGTTCCTTACGTATATTTTTTTTAGATGTGTGTTGGTAGAGTGCAGTGTAGTGGCAAATTAAAGTGACTCCGTGAGTCATGGTTCCTATGCATGCATTCTCTCGAGCACAGTCTCAGTCATGGTCAGCTATCATGCCTAATACAATCAAGACAATATATTTCTCAAATCAAGAGGAGCCAACTTTTCGTACTAAAACTCTGGTATGGCTAGAGCCTCGTTAAGTGCAACGAGGAAGAACGAGGAAACGCAAAATCCGGCGTATCATGACGGCGCCTTGCTCTTGGACGATTTATTTCCGCATTCTCCGGCGATGTTTGTTCTTTATTCCTCAATCACACGAGACGACGACGGGAAAGAGGAAGACAAGGTGTCAACAGCCCGACGCGGACCTCACCGAAAAACAAAAAAAAAGAAGCCAAGATGGACCCGTTCCGGTTCGGAGAGCGCGGAAAGCCAACGGGCCATCCGGCAATCGTCCTTAGACGCGCGACACATTACCGATCCGATGATAAGCCCCGGGGATTCGACATTTCCGGGTGAGTACACTCCCTGGGCCGGGCAGAAGGCACGACAAACAAAAAAAAAAATAAAGTAGCCGCGATAAACTTTTCAGAGGCACATAATAGCCGGTGTATACGAGTGCCACCGTGGGAACCAAAATAACGCCGACGTTTTCTGTCCATTTAAAAAGAAGCTTTGCGCGATTGTAACTAAGTCAGAAAAGAGAACATCCAAAGTGACACGATAATTAACTTCTCGGCAACTGTCAACACTTCTCATGCGCCGAGAACTCGAGGGAGAGAAGGAGGCGAGAACGCCGGCGTCTGGCGTTTGGCTCTCTCATTTGAACGCGTTCGACGAATGCAGCGCAGACAAAGGCAGCTTCTCGTTATAGCTTTAGGTCTACCCCTAATCCTACCAATCAGAGCTCGGCTTTCTGACGTCCCCGTGCGCTCTCGTTTCCTCCTCTCCCTCAGTTTCTCGGCGGACAGTCCGGTTCACCCTATAGTCTAGTAGTCGAGGCTATATAGTCTAATGCGATAGGATCGTAGAAAAAAAACAGCTACACGAAACGAGGACCAGGAAAGAAACAACTTGCGACAGGACTACAGCTGTATACTGCTGTATAAAGCTGTTGTCCTGTCGCCGCAAGTGTTTCGTTCGTGGTCCTTGTTTGGTGTAGCTGTTATTCCTACCATGGTAGAAAGTATTACCAACGTTCCCAGTTCAACAATCTAATCAAGGCTAGGCTCTCTGACAGCTCAAGACAAGCGGGGCGGGGCGAACAGTGAGCATCTCATTATCACCCCGCAGCCAATGAGACTCGAGCACCAGTTGATAAAACGCGAAAGAACCAATTGGGAGGGAAGAAGCGTGAACAAAAAATAAACTACGCCCACCGTTTTTTTTTAGCGATTATGGAACACGTACAGATACACAAACGCATACATCAAAATTCAGGTCAAGGCGCGTTCATAACGGTTGCTTGGCTTAGCCGTCGATATAGAGCGCAACACACGGAAATACACGCCGTGACGTTGAGCTTCTGTCACCGCACGATTGTTCCCAATAGCGTATAGAGCGTCGGTTCAAATCTGATTTGAGCTGAAACGAGGTGTAGAGAACAAGGCCGATACAGTCCTGGATTTCGACGTCACGTACAAGAGGCCAAAGCCAGTGAACAGATTAGAGACGAGTGCTGCGCTCAACGTTCGGCTGGGCGGACTACGCCAAATCGCACGTATAAAATGCAACGCTGAGTGGATTAACGGAATGAAAAGTGTTCGTGCGGATGGCATGATGCACTCGCATTTCTGGAAATCGTACAGGATTTGTGAGAGAGTGCTAGTGTGAATATTTTCGGCGAAGTGATAGGTTATCTAGCGAGTATGTTCCTGTAGGAGCGGTGCAATCACTCATTTCATATGAATTAGCTAGAAAAAAATGAACCTGACTGCACGATCGAAATGCTTCTAACGATGACTGCGTAGACGTTGGAAAGGTCCCGTATAGCGGCAGCGTATTCAGCTTCGGGCGGATTAGTGTTTTATAGGCGGCAAGTCTTAAGTTTACAGGTGCGCAATTTGAGGTGACGTTTTAGTTGTCCGAGTGATCTGTTAGACTCAGAGATGACATGGTTAATATGTATGCTCCAAGATAGCGTTACTATGAGAAGTGCACACCTAGATATTTATAACTTTGTGCTGATGGAATTATCGGTCTCATTGATATGAATCGTTGTAGGTCTAGTGGTTGAGCGCCGATGATAAGGAAACTAAAGTACACTTACTGATCGTTTAATGACATTTGCCACAAATCGCACCAGGTTTGAATTCCATTAAGATCATTTTGAAGAGATACTTGGTCACTTAGATTAGTCAATATTACGATACACAACGCAATCGTCAGCGAATAGGCGGACGTTGCAGGAAACAGAAGAGGGAAGGCTCATTAATGTAAATAAGGCAAAGGAGGGACCCAAAACAAAATATGGTGCACTCCATGACGTTGCGCTTCTGTCACCGCACGATTGGTCCCAATAGCGTATAGAGCGTCGGCTCAAATCTGATTTCGAGCTGAAACGAGGTGTAGAGAGCAAGGCTGTACAGTCCTGGATTTGACGTCACGTACAAGAGGCCAAAGCCAGTGACCAGATTAGAGCACGAGTGCTGCGCTCAACGTTCGGCTGGGCGGACTACGCCAAATCGCACGCTATAAAATGCAACGCAAGTGATTAAGGAATAAAAAGTGTTTCAACCGCACACTGCATTTTTGTTTTTCGGATGTAGGATCTAAATACAGGCCGATATAAAGTGTAGGCAATATGTCTGTGGGAGGCGCATGCAATCACTCAATTAAAATTAGAAGAAATAAAAATAACGGGTGATTAAGAAGAAAAGAGACGCGTAGACTGCACGACGTTATTAAAGTTCCGTCGCAATGTATTTATTACGCAGGGTCCCGTCCGTGCCGCAAGTGAGTTTGCGTTCTTACCGCACTGGTCGTTTTGAACGACCGCGTTTTATTTATTTATTTTTGTAATCGTCGCGTGAAGGGAGACAAACAGGAAAGATTGGCAGTCACACGTTCGGTCTTATAACTGTGCCACATTCCGCGCGCATAATTAGTAGTATACTCCGCGTTTCTTTGGCAAGCCGAGACAAGGACGGCGAGTCACACACTCGCTTAATGAAGCGCGCTTGTGCCACTCGTTACGACAAACACGTCGCGGTTTTCGCTCTAACGACTTTCTAAGAATTCTGAATGGCAAAAGACCGAGTCCACGAGTGCTCGCGACGAAACGTCTACTTCATCGTGAAACCAATATTAAGCCACGTGCCGAGTATAGGGCCACTGACCACCGGTCCAGTTTTAAATAAACAAAAAAGAAAACACTCTTGTTCAGAATTTATATTTAAAAAAAAAAGAAGAAAAGCGAAACAGACTACGAAAACAAAAGAGCACGACTCGGGACGATTAGAGTCCCAGGAAGCCGCTCACGAAGCCATCCGGAAAGCCGCCTAGTCTCAATCCGCTCTTTGAGCTGTCCGGTGGCTATACCAAGCGCCACGAAGCAGAGTCAACAACGAGACATCAGCGTCCATCCGTCTGTCCGCTCGCCCCGTCAAAGCGAGCGACCAACGAGCGCTTTCTCGCCCCCGCCGCTGCCATCGACCGTGGGCCCTCGGCGAGGGAGTGCTGATGGTGTCAATGCTCTCCTTCCTGCAACTCGATTACAGCGGGCCGGCTCGATTAGCCGTAGCCTCTCGGCAACGCCGCCTTTTCAGGCATTTGCGAGCCACCACGACCGCCCCCGACTGCCGAAAAACTCCACACACAACGAGGGCCTACACCGCGCCAAAGTACGGCAGCAGCGGCAGTTTGCTCAATCTTGCAAAACGTCCTTGCTGGCCTCTCTTGCAAGCAGCAGCGAGCCCCACGCGCTCTTCGGCTAACACTTCGTGTCGCCGCAACTTGGCAAAGAGCAAAGGCTTTCCGGACCCTTCGAGCCAATCAGGGCGACGGAGCCGGGCACGTTACATCTCTCAGCAGGAGAGGCGCACTCCGACGGTACGACGTCACGTGCCTCGCTCCGACACGCTGATTGGCTCACTGAGACTGTAGTCTTGGCCGTTTGCCGAGTTACGCTGAAACGAGCTGTAGCTGTAGCTTTCGTTCTCAGCCATTCTGTTTTCCTTTTTGCGGGTTGTTCTCTTCTTTTCAAGGCGAGCATTGTGTTTTCCTCGGACATGGCAGAAAAGAAAATTGCAAACGAGCTCCGATACTCGCCGATCCGCGAACTGCACGAAAGCAACGACCCTTGAACGGAGTTGCTGCTGCATGCAGGCTGCAGGCACGCTCCCGTAGTTGGTGGCGGCGAGCGAGAACTGCTCTCCCTCCTCCCTGCTGCCGAGTCTATTGACGCCTCGCAGCGGAGCGATCACTGACGAACAGGGCCCCTCATCATCTCCGTGCCTTCCTTCGTTCTCATCGAAGAGCGGAGGAGCAGCCCCGGAAGCTTGACGTCGGTCGGAGCAGGACTCGACGATCTTCCCCGGCGTCCGTTAGGAGGGATTCCGGATATGCCGTCTGTTTGCGCGAACAAAGGGAAAATAACGTTCTCCGAGAACGTCGTCCTGACTCTGGCGTGTTTTGGGGTGCCAAGTTGCGTGCCTGTCTCCCGGTCCGGCCCGCTATAGTTGGACGTTCGAACGGCCACCAACCGATCTATCAACCATGCAGTAACAGGCACGAAAGGGACACATTTCTGAGTTCCTTTTACTAGATCCTTTTGTGATTCGGAAGAGCGATAAGTGCTACAACGCCAAGAAGAAGAGCTCCTTTAATTCTTTCTATTCCTAATTTTTTACTTTACTTTTTTTCACGTTTATTTTATTTTTTAGTTTTGCGCTGCGAAATTAGCCGTGTTTGCGGCTCCGTCGTCGTCCAATGGCAAGGAAATGAGTTCCTGCATCCCTGTCTGAATCCTGTGTTCCCTCGTACCGGGGATACGTAGCTTAATAACCGACAAACAAGAAGAGGCCGTACAAGACTCAGTTTATAGTAATTTTAAACGTGTTCCTACTCCGTTGAGGCATTAATATATATATATATATTTTTTGTCCGTGTAGAGGTGGGAAACTTCGACGAGGCACACACGTACAGCTTACGCCGTTCACAGCGATAAATGTTCGTGTTAATATAAAACAACCAGAAACTTGTCATTTCCATTGAGATAACAAAGGACAGAAATGTGCCGTTCAACACAATCTAACAAACATAATGTGTGTGTTTTCCAGAGATTACATTTGACCACCAGAGTACGACTGCTGACGTCGATTTTTCGAAGTGCATCAGGCAGTGATGACTATTCCGGAAATTCTGGTTCCCGCCACCCGCGGCAAACGAATCGAAATGCAGTGCCGTGTTTTGCTCCGTTCACACGCCACCAAGCTCCGGCGGACAGACCTACGCCGTTAAATGGCCTTCAAATGATCCAAGTGTATAGGAGAGCATAAAACCGACGCCACCAAAGCCCGCCTACCAAGGCCCGGGGTCGGGGCACCTATATGGAACACGAGTGCCACGTCATTGTTCGGCTGTAACTCGCGTCCAATCAGTGACGAGTCCCAGCCGAACGCTGATTCGGCACTCGTTTCCGATCCATGACAGTACTCTGGCTTTCTATCCAAACACCAACTCAACTCGGTGACGTCACGCCGCTGCGGTGGCGCTGCTGTCGCTACTGCGCATGCGTAGACGCTTCCTCTCTCGCGAATACGGCTCCTGCGCACGCGCGTTGCCCACGCCTGGCCTTACGACGAACCGGAGCCTGACGACGGAGCGGAGCAATTACAAATCACCGAGCCTCAAATGTAATCGATTAACGTTACAAATTACTTTCGCTGAAAAGTAACGGATTCCTTTACTCGTTACGTTGCCAATTACTTTCACGTTACTTTTATCCCGTACAGTTATAAAGAAAACAATAAAAACAATTTTGATGTTTTCAAAAATGTTCCGCGACACCACTTTTCATTTCTCGAACGCCCGTGTTAAGGTAGTCCTTGTAAAAATGAAATATTGTATTTCAGATAAAAGAAAGCATAGGTGCACTCCGTTCACCTGTGAGCTGACAAGGCACCGAAAGCTGCAACCACACCCGCCATCCCGCTAGCTTACGGCCTCGGGAAATGATCCCTGGAATTGTGCAGACAAAGCTAGCGGTGCGCATGCTCAGTAACAACATCTACCTCCGCTTTTTTTTTTCATATGTGTATACGTTTTGCACGTTTTTCTAGTGGTTCTTGTGACCAGTCATACGGAGTTTCGTGTCTGTCCGTCCACTTTTTGGCCCCTCGCTCCAGGGTTAGCATGTCTATACAAAACATCGAGTTATAATTTCGGTTATTCTCCTGTTGACGATGGTTTCGATTTTGTTGAACTTTTTATCTTTATGCCGCTGAATTGCCCGCTCCATATTGCTCCGAATTCTGTATTATGTTCATATAAAACATTAAAAAAATTAACGAGTAAATAAGGTAATCCGTCACAAATATATGTAAGGAAATAGACCGATCTCACCAAGCGTTCCACGCATGCGTGGCGCCGCCATAACTGTAGTTCGTAGGAGGCAAACGCCAGTTCACGAGACAGCTCATGCCGCCTCGTGCTCTGCTCGCGCAGACCTCCAGCAGGGTTGTCGCGCGTGCAGAAAGACTACAGCTCCCACGATGCATGTCGGCAGCGGTGGCGTACTCAAACTAGCTGGTGAGATCGGTCTATTACATTACAAATTATTGCCGCAAAAAAAGTAACGTGGCAATTACAAAATTACTCGAAAAAGTAACCAATTACAAGTAATCCGGTACTTAGTAACGGATTACTTTCCATGTCTGGACGGCACGTATACACTTCCGCTACGGTTCATCGTAGGGTCAAACGGAGCATATACGTGGTGTTGGTACACAAAACCCACCCTGAAATCACGTGTGTTTTTTTTTCTTTTCTTTCGCTGCCCTCGCTCATCAAATGCCTTTTTCCTAAGCGATGCGCACAAAACGCACGCAGGTATCTCCGCGCCCCACGCCCCGTAATGAGGCACTTGCTGGAGAACGAAGAGGCGAAATCTGCTTTCTGCATCGAGGGACGAGACCCAAGTGAGGCGGAAAGGAAAAGGGCGCCGCTGCCGGCTGTCGTGTGGACTGTGCGGAGACGGCCACGAGGAGGACCCAGCCGGGCGATCCATCAAATCGGGACGGAGTTCCCGAGCAAGGCACCACCATTGTGCCGCACCGGGATCTTCACCTTTACGATGGACTGCAGCGAACGCTCTACGAACCATCGAAGCCAATCCAAGGCCAGGCGCGTGTCACGTGACACGGTCGCAGCGCTGGACTGGCTCGGACGCGTTCACAGCGCCCGCTGCGGCCAATATCGTGCGCGGTCAAACGTAGTGCACTCGTCGACAGGGCTCTCCCCCGAGACATGCGCTCCGTTGTTTCCGGGGGTCAAACCTCCGGGAAGCGTGGCCCCCGCTAATTTCGGGGTTGTCGGTTAGCGATAAATTACAAAGCCAAGCGCTTCACCTTTCATTCTTTCTCGCGCGGCTTTCTCCTTCCTCGTGAAGGAAGGAGGAGTGATGGAAGGGTGAAGGGAGGGCCACCGGCGGGGTGGCGGGGACGCGGGTACACAGTTTGCTGCCCGAAGTAACAGTGCTGTGGGGCCTATGCATCTTCGTTGGACCAGCCATACGTGGTTCTTTTGTCACGTGGTCTTGCCCACGCGTGGAGAGCGGGGCCATGCGATGAAAGGGAGGCGGTTGGTTGGTTCGGTGAGAGGGTATAGCTTCCACCACGCTGTCGGGTTAAGGGTGAGCGGTGTGCGGGGGATGCGTAGGTGGGGGCGGGCATTGTCGTGGGGGAAAATTGGCGGTTACTAGTTATGAATTTTGAGCGATGGGGCAAGCAGGTAGGTTACGGTGGGTGCTGGAGGGCGGAGGAAAATTTTGAAGGTTTTTGTGGCTTCGCCATTTTCTTTTAAAGTATTATGGAGACGACCCCCCGCAGGATGGGTAGCTACCGTCGTGGACGTAGAGGAGCCTACAACGTACGCGCGGTGACCGTTTCGCGCCACATGCTCTCCCAGAGGAAGTCCAACTTTGTGATTCATCTCGTAGATCGACTGTTCGTCCAGTTTGTAATCACAGCGTTACTTGGTACCAGGGGGTCTATGCAAGATGGCGGGGCGCTGAACCACGGTTGCAATACGCTATACTTTTGGACAACGTTCTATGGTTATGCACTCAACGCTATGGCAGCACGTGCGCATCTTGAGCGCCCATCAAAGCTGCTCACACGCACTCTTCACTTCTTCCGAAGTAGTTGTCCGATAGTATAGTGCGGTAACTGCGGTTTGAGAGTGTTCGTGCAACAAGAGTACAAGAGTGCCTCCCGAACCCTCATCATACTACATATCTTGTGCCCCACTAAGCCATCTGCAGTTCTTATAATTGGAATCCATTTTCGTCTTGTGGTCCCTCTCAAAAGCTCGGAGACACCGTACTCCCCATCAATCAAGTTGCGCAATATGTTCACAGACGAGCACGTGCGCACAACGCCAGTTGCCGAAGGTGTGGCGTCTCCATCCCAACCGTTAGGCGGTCAAGACAAAAACGAACCCTAATTAAATCCTCGTCCGACTTCTGACACACCTCGCTCACTGCCTTTCTTCGCGTCCCACACCCAGCCGAGAGGCACCCCTCTTCGCCTCAGCTCAAGTCAGTGCTCTCCACGGGGTCAAATGCAACTAAGGACCCCCCCCCCAAGCAAACCAACACCACCGAGAAGGCAAGGCCTGCGAATGACGTCATCGTTAGTGGATCACCGACTTGCCCAAGCGGCAAAGACGTTGAAGCTATAGACGAAATCTCCCGCAAAACGGCAGACGCGTCCGTCTTGGCGTCTCCGCGTGCTAGCGTCGTGCTCGTTGTGAGACGCTACAAGACGCGCCCTGGCGGGGATGCTGAAGCAAGCTATGGGCGCCGCTGCGATGACATTTCGGGGATCAAGGCGCAGGGCCTTGTCTTCTGGGTGGCGTTGAGCGAGCCCCCCCCCCACTATGTAGAACTGGAGTGGCCCTAGCTCTTCTACTAACCCACCTTCGGCGATTGCCTGCGCGCCATTACCCCAGCCCCCAGAAGCGTCGCTCTTTGCGCAAGACATGGCAGGGGTGCTCCACGCGCCGGTCGAAAAGACGCGTGCTGTGCGAGCTAGTGTGCCTACATTCGAGAGTGAATCCAACTACTATACTCAACGTCTCAAGCGGAGGAATATGAGCCGCGTTTGCGATACGAGGTACGAGAGGGACGCGAAAGCGGCACCGTAGGGAAAGAGTCGATCGCCCGCAAGCGTCTCGAAGCCTCTCCACCCTCTATCCTTTATCACTTAGAAGACAAGTACCGCGCAATGACGTCATCGTTGGTGGATTCCCGACCCGCCCCAAGCGGCAGACACGCTGCAGCTCGACGAGAGTCGCTGCAAAGCGGCAGACCCGCTCGTGTTGGCTTCGGCGCGTCCTTGCGCCGACGCCAAGTCCGTCTGCTCCTTTTGCACGGGTTGTGATGACGTCAGAACGCTGAGCTCTGATTGGCTCTGATTGAAGGATAGTGGGTAGACCTCAAGGCAGCTTGCTTTGAGGTCAACCCACTATCCTTCAATCTGAGCCAATCAGAGCTCGGCGTCGTTCTGACGTCACCACAACCCCTGCAGAAGAGGCAGACGAACTTGCGCTACGCATTCATAACAAGGGGGGGGGCGGCCCCCCCTCTCCCCCCTTTGTGTTCTATACTCCGTTCACCCCTAAGCTGAGACTCCGGTGGAAGCTACGTCCTCGTTGGACTTAGCTTATTTCCACCGGTTATACGCTATAAGTCTCTCTTTCGCCACGTCATCACGCTCCTGCACATACCCACGCGCAGAGAGCCGGGGAGGTGGAAAAATGGAGGTGGCTGGTTGGTCTGGCGGGCACGTAGCTCCCACTGTAGTTTCATCTTAGTGGTGTACGGAGTGGAGTATAGATGGTGTTGCCGCTTCCCCTTCACGCAAGAACGCAAGCATTCGCACGAGCGCCCAATTTGCGCCGGAGGTGTTTGCGATTAAGTTGCAGAACGCTCGCGACGGTGTTCGAGTTGCTCCCTCTTAAATCTAGAATCCCTGGTGCGAGCCCGGTCCTGGATTGCGACACGGGCGGCGGCGCCCTCGCGTTGCCCATTGGCTTGCAGGAATGCATCCGGATCCCGACCGATAAATAACGACGAGCCGCCGAGGAAGCACGATTATCCGAGCAGTCGGCAAAGGCGCTCCGTCGAACCTACTCGCGGCGGTGCCCGACTGCGAGAGCGATCGTCTCCATTAAGCAAACTTTTACGCACGCTGTATGGAACGTCGAGGTTCAGCTGCTCTGACAGGCCACCGAGGGATGCCCCGGCGAAGACGCTGCTGCCGTCATTATGGCATAGTGCGCGGGGGTCAGAGCGGGCACCGACGTGTTCGTTTGCGCAATAACACCGGACATTACAAGTACGTAACATAATACGCTGGTTTGGATAAAAGATGACTGGTGGATGCGGAGAATGCGTAAGCAGCCTCGAAGGTCGGCCATCTATAGGCATAGAAAGAGCTCGCGTATTCTGTCTTTCTCACCCAAGCGAGTGGATTTTCTTTCGTCGCGAACAGTACACAGAAAATGTTTACCGGGTGTGGCCACTAATACAGACTTCAAACTCCGGGATTGGCAATTGTTTCGGTGTGATTCAAGGAATGTTCGTAGGGAACTAACACGAGGTTTGGCCCAAATTCTCGCCGCCCCTTAAAACATGCGCTAAGTTCATGACGTATGATCGTGCGTCAATGTCTTTATGTACGTAAAACACTCAGAACCTATAGATTGCAACTATTTTGAGCTTAATAAAATACTACGAAAAGTGTTCGTATGCACACACACACACACACACACACACACACACACACACACACACACACACACACACACACACACACACACACACACACACACACACACACACACACACACACACACACACACACACACACACACACACACACACACACACACACACACAAAAGCTGGTGTCATCTTTTCAGAATGGTCGTTCCATCCCTCGGTCATTATCCACTTTCTTTTTTTTTTTTTCTAATTTGCCATTTCTCGACCGTCTCACTCTCTTTGGCGGGGAACGGCCGGGGCGAACGTTTCTGGTCTGCTCACCCGTACACACCCGTCGCCAACTCTTTCATTACATTGTCAGAAAGAAGAGAGCTCCGAGAGCAATCACGCGTTCATCTCCGCATCTTTTCCGGGCATGCTTATACACACACTCGACTTCCGAGTATCAAACATAAAAAAAAAGAGAAACAAGGTGCCGTTATACACGTGTTTGCATCGACAAGCTGTTACCTCCGCTGGCGAGAGCGCTAGTGTGTGTAATAAAGGAAGCCCGGCCGTATGAACAAACGCAACGGTTCGGAGCGCGGACTCCCTGACCGAAACGTGCAATTAGCCTCACGGGCTTAGACGAAGCAAGTAGGCAGAACCCGTCAAGGAAGACGAGCCACCGGTGCCTGCCAACGGATCAACGGACGTCCGTACGCCGTTCTGCTTCATCGGCCGATTAATATCCGCACAGCCTTCTCCAGTAGTACGCGACGGCGCGCGGTGCGTGCACTCGCGACCTCGTGCGATTTCACCGTCGCAGTAATCAAACGGAGAGCGGCACAAAGGCACCACTGCCTCCGCTCCGTCTGGCGAGACGACACAGGCCCACTCGCATGGCGACACTCTAACGGGCTCTGCAATCGTCCGCAAACAGTTATTGCGCGTCTTCTCATTACGAATCGTTCCGGCCACTTTCAGCGGCTCTCTCGACCGCAACGGGTTCAATGCCTCTCGCCGGGGCTGTAAAAAGTAAATGAAACGGCCGAGTATCTTCTGGAAGCAGCGTTGCCCTTGGGCTCAAGCCGAACCCGTCCTGTTGGCGTCGACTATACGAGTCGGGGCGAGCAGCGGTTTCTCTGCCCGGTCAGATAACCCATCTCCGCTCCGCAGTCCTCTCCTCTTGGCGACGCAGTTCAGGGGCCTCCCTTCCAACTTTTACTCTTTTATTGTGGGTGCCCCCGAGTATCAGAGTGCCGCTGGAAGGTCGTGGATGAGTGGAGAAGGCAAGCGGGAAAGTGATCGGGGGACCGCACTGGAGCGATAAAGCCGACGGTTCGCCCGATCCCGACTATCGGCCAACCCGTAAATTTCGCCTAGCTGGACCCCCCGCGTCTCCCATCGAAAGGGCTGCTGCTGCATGCCCGGCTCGTCGACGCGTGCGGGGTAGGGTGTCGTCCCCTCCACCAACGGGATTTCCGAGTTCGTACGGGACTTGTCGTCCCCGGCTGTATCTCAAAAGCGCCGCGAAGAAGAGTGCCCAGCGCTGGCTTCGTCCCAACGGCCACTCGCACTTTTCTATTTTCTTTTGTTTCTTCCTCGGGCCGTTCTTTTTATCGGCGGTCCTATCCGGCGGTATACGACGTATATACCGTGCGCGGCGCACGCGGAAGGGGAAACCGGGCCGACGGAATGCCGCCCGTCCGCTCCGGGAATCCACTAAAGACGTTTATCAGGCGTGCTCGTGTTTTTTCGGGGGACCGGGCAGCGGCGGCGGGGAGAGACGCGAGCAGGACCCACCACAAAGGCGCCAAGTGGACGGCGGCTATCCCCGGCCCCGTGCATACGGCCTGGCACGGCCCAAAGCACGGACTCTCTTTTTAATGACGCTCCGGCGCGGAGCAGATAAAAACCCGCTATCGCGTAATCCTTTTGCCCGCTCCTTTACGTCTCCTTCCCTTCCCTCTTGCTTCTCTCTCGGCAGAAGGACGCAAAGAAAGCGCCAGGAACGGCCGACTCGTTGCTGGCGATAGGAAGACATTGAACCTGTTGCGGCAGCAGCGCGGAGTCCTGCTGCAGCGGCGGCGGCGCTCGATGCCATTGCGGCCGTGCAAATGGCCGGGGTGCATTGTACGACGACCGAGAAGAGAATGCGCCGAGCACCGCGGCCGTTCCGAGCACGCTGACGACCAGGGCGTCCGTGCGGCGTCGTCGTTTTCGCCACGATGCTCGACTGGCCGGTCCACGTGCGGGGCCGCAGTCGGGGTCGGTCGAAGAACCATCCGCCGTCACACTGATGCTTACACGTCGTACGGACTGCAGACACAGTGTTCTGATCGCCCCTTCCTTGCATGACGCTCGCATGGGTCACACCAAAACTGTCTGCACACAAGTTCGAAGTGTGTATATGTAGCAAACATGCTTTCGAAGATGCTTGAGGGGCGTGCCCACAAATTCTGTCACCATCTCTGCAGCGAACGCTGTATTTTATTGTACGATGCATGGGCACTAGGACTGCGGCTTTTGGGCCGCGTGTGCCTCGTAGTAGCCGAAAATGTCAATGGTAAAATGGCAGTCGACAGGGTGGTCGAATACATGGACATCTATGGCACCAGAAACCGAAAACTGGAGAAAATGGGCCCTCATTTTGCCATTGAAATTTTCAGGAAATCACTTATAACTTTTGAATAAGGTATCGGTTCGTGCTGAAACTTCGGCATCTGGTTCAGACTTCTAGCGCTACCTTTGGGCGGAGAATGAGCGTTCGGCGATGAGTAGTTTATTTTTACGGTGAAAAGAAAAAGAACCCTGTATATTTCTTGGGGGATACCCTGTACTCTTAGTAGATAACCGCGAAAAGAATTGCAGAAATTGATTGCAATCTGTGGAGCGGAAGGGGACGCTCTCGGGTTTAAATTCAGCGGAACAAAATCTGGAATTATGTTTCTTAACGACATGAAGGGATATTCTTTAAAGATACAGAACATAGAGATACATATGCTATAGACAAGTACAAATATCTGGAAGTGTGGTGGATCAACGAAGGAAAGAAATACCTCGAGGAATATGAGAGACATATAATTGGTAAGTGCAAAAGAAATTCGGCCATTATGAAACACAGGGCGCTATGGAACCTTAATAGGTACGAAGTGGTGCGGGGAGTATGCAAAGGAGTAATGGTACCAGTATTGATATTTGGTAACGCAATCTTGTACGTGAGTTCTGAAGTTTAGGCGAGATCGGTAATAGGAGAAAGGAGCGTTGGCAGGATAGCTCTAGGGGCACATGAGAACACTCCAAACGAGTGAGTGCAGGGTGATGTGCGCTGGTCATCATGTAAGAGCAGAGGGGCAGTGAGTAAAATAAATTTGACCAAAAAGGTTAACAGACATGGAGGACACGCGGTGGGCGCATAAAATATATTAAATACCTGTATATGAGGAGTCTGAATACGAAACGGATAAAACGGTCACGAAAACTTAGGTTGAAGTTTCTGGAGACGGGGACCGAACGCGTTCAGTGGAAAAGGCAGTTAAGGAGGCAGAGAGATGGATGTGAGAGGAGAAAATCCAGGGAAGTCAGATTTAACGATTTATAGGTCACAAAAGCAAGAAATAAAAGGGGGAATGTTTATTTGATAATTCAAGATATTGAAGGTTTACATATTGCGCAAATTCAATGTGCGCAATATGTAAAGAGGAGATGAAAACAATTGAGCATCTGATTCTAAAATGTAGGGAGATTAGTCCTGCCCTTCCCGAAGAGGCGACGGACGTACCGGTGGCCCTCTGTTTCGCTCGAGAAGATGGAAGGGTGGATTATAGAAGAGTAGAGGCCACGGAGAGGGGATTGGAGCGCTGGTGGAAAGTGTCTAGAGAAAATTGAAAGAAGTACAACTAAGTAGCAAAGCTGAGGGGCAGGAGGGACAGAGGAAAAATGGGACTCCCTGCCGCGTGACTCCGGCCCTAAGTCTGAACCTCGTCCCCCAGTGGGTCGGGTGTTAGGCGACGCTGACAAGGCTCGGCCAGAGCAGAATTGGTGACTCCCTCGCCGGGGGAGGAGAATTAAAGGGGGTGATATTTTTTTATATTTTTTTCCCGATCCCACAAGGTCTGCCTGGCAATCATCTTCATGGCCTTGTTATAGTCACAAACGGATTGACTTGACCGGGAAAGGGACATCAGAGTAGGCCAGTCGGGAATGTAGACGAGGCATCTTTTCCTGAAGATGCTAATGGGCGTTTTTATGTAACATTCTTGAGATGAAAGGGCGTGCTGTCCTAATAGCCCAAACAACGTGTTGTCCGTAAAAAAAAAAAAAAAAAATAAAACTAAAATAAACGCGGATGCGTCTGGGGCACGGTGTTTAGGGAAGACTGAATAGATCCCAAGGGACAAAATACAAAATTTTTTTCTTACAGGAACATTTTCGGCTGATTGCTAAACGATAGCGGCCTTAATAGCAACATCTATAGTAAAAACATATTGACACGTATCTATTTCCGGTCGCCTCTCCACTACAGATTATCACAAATGACAACTAATTAATTTGACAAGCTCTTTGTTCGAGCTCACATCTCAGTTTTGAGCCGAGAGGTCGTCTGGGTCCATTCGTATTCGATAAGCTTTCTCTGTAGACAGCCGGGACACATTTTTGACATGCGCAGACTCATCGAAGAATCAGGCGCTTTCTCAAGTCACAAAAAAGAAAAACGTTCACTTTCTTTTTTTTTATATTTATAGACAAGATGCTTTGTGTATTTCATTATCCTTTTGACGATGGTATTGTATTCAATGTCTTGTTTGGCGCACCTGCACTGTACTGTGCAATATCTGAAGACGTTAAATGCCTGCACGGATGAGATCATACCAAATGGGTCTGTTTTGTAACTGCCAAAGATTTCGTTCGTTTCTGTCTTTGCGAGAAAGCTGATACCAAGTCCTTCTAAGCGCAGACTGTGTCAAAGTGATCGATGCTTTCCTGTCAACAAAGCTAGCCACGCTGCAAGGAATACCAAATAAGGCATAGTGTTGCAGTGTACACTGTAAGAAAAAATTCAACGTTTACACGATTAGCTCAGCAAATCTGAATGTCGCGACGGATTATGTGCAGACTAAACTCGAGGGTAACAATTTTGAATTCATGAGACGTTATGACGCACGGAAGACGTAAACGACAGTCTTACGACGACTAAGGTAATGTAATGAACAGTTTCCTGGAAATGCCGGGCGCCAGTCGAGAAGAGACACAGGGATTATGCGTCGAGATTAGCGCGCAGTCTGGTGGTGGAGGAAATGAAAAAACAAAATTCTCCGTGTTCATAGAAACGCGGCCAGACTTTCCCCGTTTCCAGACTGGTTGCAGTGCAAAGAAAGAAGACACAAGACGGAAATATTGCGACCTTGAGACTGTGTAAGAAAGAAAAGCTTCAAGCGCGGTGGTGTCAGATCGGCGTCGTTACGAATGGCGAGCGTATACTCGGCTCCGGCGCTTTGGAAAGACTCTTGCAGGAACCCGTTTCTACAGGAGTGGAAAACGGGAAATCGGTACTGGCCATGTTGAGTGCCGCACGCGACTCAACGTTTTTACACTCATGATCTCAACTCTTCTGCTAATTTTCAGGCTTATTGGTCAACCGACGGCCAATACTTATTAGTCAAAAATTGCAATGCTCGCACCTGCTTCATTAAACATTACCAAGGCTGCACTTGTCCCTTATTCCTCATATCTTTATATATATACAGGGTGTTTCACAATATGGAGTTTAAGGGCATGGTATCATTGGGAAACTTGCTGAGCATCATCAAAAAACACTAAATAAAACAATTGGAGTGCGATAGAAGGCACGCGCTGCGTTTTACACCTTTCTAAAAACCGCTCAACTTCGACGGGTTTTTAACATTTGGTTTGCAATCGGAGTGCTTCTTGGCACCGAGGGCACCGAGCCCCGTGGAGAAATAGTGCAACCTGCCTCTGTTGCCTTGCGGGATGCGATGCGGCCTGGCCTGCGTTGCGATAAGACAACTTCACAAAGAACAATGGAAGGTAAGCCTCGACGTACGTACTGCAAACCCACTGCGAACACAGAGTGCGTCTTATCTATGGCCTCTTAGGCAAGACGAGCTTTGAGTTTTGCCCTGGAGGATGTACCTCAGAAGATAAATGCCAAAAGCGACGCCTGTTGCCATCACTGCGGGATGGAAAACAAAGTGAATCAAATGCATCCGGCACGGTGTAGATAAACTGCAGGCGTTCATGCATGCGCACGTCCTCGTGTTGTGCCATCTGCAGTGTTTCGGTGGGCCACTGGGGCTGTCACCCTGACCCCGCGCCACAGCAGCGCCAAGCGAGAGAGCGCCAGAGTAGGCATGAAATCTACTGGCCGCCAAGTCGCCTCGTCCGCCAGCTTCCTTCCTGTGAAACGCAATTTCGGATTTTGTACGGTGCTTCACTCGAAGCGATTGACTCGTCAACTGTGACGGGCCGAGCACGAGATGAGATTTTTTGCTTCGCGTGTTTTCTTTTCTTCCGAAGGCGAAGGTGTTTGCTCAAGGACGTATGTGTAAACAGACGTCCCAGCAAACTACAACAAGGGGCGGAAAATAACAAAGTGCCGTTCTACAAACAATTTGTACGCAAGTAGCGCCGTTGTAACGGTCACTACTTCATTGAATAGAAAATGGGCCAGTACCTGAGTGCTGTTCTACGCCGTTCTTTCGGGCCAATTTTGACTGTTGTGACGTCCATGCTCAGAAAAAAAGATGCCTAGCGCACGAATATAGTTCCGCCGTCTACCTACGCGCAGAGTAAATCGTTGCGCTTAGCGTGTCCTTTCACACTTCGACGACTGGACGTGACAGCGTGTCCCTGACAGCACACGTGAGGCAACCTTGTTACACAAAGGAGCAAGCCGCTAGATGTTGGATAATAATATAAAACGTCGACAAGCAGACCAGGCCAGCACCCTGCCAAGATCTGTAGCGGAGCGCACCAGGATTCCAACCAAAGAACAACAAAAGAAATGCACTGCGTGAACACACGACGCGCCGGCACACGAACGACCTTAGCCGCTCCACGTCCTCGCGAGGGCATATTCGCCACGCTCGACTCCAAGCGGAGCGATGAGAGAAGACGGCGCAAGGTGAACCGGCCGGCCTTCTCCGACGTAACTTGAACACTCACAAAAGCGGACTGCTCAGCATCAAGAACCGGCAACGGCTGACAATATACTCCAACGAGCGCAAAAACTTCCCAACAAAATCGCGAGAAAAGAAAAAGGTTAACAAAAAAGAAATGCGGATGGATCATTCGCCCTAAGCGGCGATATGTGACGGCTCCGTTTCCAATTCACAAGCTTCTGGACAGGTCTTCAGAAGGAGCCTCAGCAGCGACGGCTTCTGGTCAAGGGGAGCCGACCCTGGAGGAGCCCGACCTTCGCTCCCTGCAAGAATCTGTGTCACGTCCGAGCGTGGGCAGCGGCAGCAGCAGCCGGTCGTAGCGGTTCTGCAGCTAGCTCTGCGTCTGCCTACGTGTCTTGACGTCGGGCCCTCCTCAAGTTGGTGTCCCGCTGAGTGACGGACCCGGCTTCGGGTTCGTGCGCCTCGCCGGCGGCGCAGAAGGGCGTGCTCGCCGAGCTTTCTCCGCGAACTCGTCGAGGGAAGAAGACCGGCGTGCGCTCGAAGGTTGACGGGGTCGCAGGATGCGAAGAAGAAGGGGGAGGGAGCCCCTCCGAGCGCCAAATGAAATTGAAAGGAGGGCGGAGAGTTCCTTTCTCTGCTGACGGTTTCGATGTGACGTTGCTCGTCTGCGGGCGCGTTGGGAAATGGCGTTTGTTTCGCCGCCAGTTGAAATACAAAGAGAAAACGAGAGGAGCGTGAGAACGACTGTTGCTGGGTCTGTTGTCTGCGAGGCGCCTTGTCGGGGGACGCGGTGCCGGCGTTACGAATGCGTTTCGTAATTTTTGAGTCGATGGTGTGGTTGCTGATGATGGTCGCGTGGAAAGAAACAAGCTCGCCTTTTTCGTCAGGTCTGACGGGGCGTCAGAAAGTGTGTTATTACGGTCGAATGAACTGGAGCCAAGAAAAAGAAAGCAAATAAAATGATTCTGATTTTGCCTCCTAACCCGAAACACTTTAGCGTGTCTTAAGCCTGGGTCACACTGCTTATACTACATCGTACAAAAGACAGTCTGCTGACAGATTCGAGCGCGAGTCACCGCGAGATCCGCGCTTCGAATGCCGCATAGCAATGAGTTCAAGGAGGAAACTTGGCACGCGGCATTCGAACTGCGGACATTGCGGTAAGTGGTGTTAGCAGACTGTCTTGTGTATGATGTATGAGGAGCAATGTGACGTCGGCTTTAGGCTGTAGCAAAATGTGCGAAATAATTTCCTCAACCCTTTTGCGATATCATCCTATCACAGATTATGTCCAGTAACAGATTGTTGTATAAAAAACTTGGAATATTTAACATGTTCTCTCAAAGTTGAGAAAAAAAAAAAGCGCCACGTGTCGTCGTTATCTACTTCTTTTGTCTCCGTCTTTCGGCGCTTCCTTCCAATCATGAACAACCAACTAGCCCAACTTAACAATTCTGTTAAAAGAAAAAAGGTTTTTTCTGTTTAATAGTTATAGGGAGATCGGAAATATAAATGCAAAAGTAAGTTTCAATTTGGAATCAATACCCTAAATTCTCCTCTTGAGAATCTCGCCGTGAGCCCGTGTCCTCGAGGTCATCTATGGTCGCATATGGCAAAAGTTCCAATGCCCAAGAAAGGGTTCCAGTTCAGACGTACCACCGGCACGGTCGCAATCACGAGCTCGTCACTGTATTCGTTAGTTTCGCACGTTCCAACTGAACCGGCATCACGGCGTATTATGCGCGCCGGAAAGCATCTTCCAGCAGAAACGTCCTTTGCTCTTCTTGATCAGCAGGAACTACTATTACGTAAGCACCAACCAAGAAAGACGTGAGCAGTGTTTTAAAACGATCAGAGGAAAAAGAAGAGAAAACGCTCAGTGTACCTTCTCTTCTAATTGCCAGTCGTTCTCCGCTCGTCGAAGGCGAATATAAATCAAAGCTGCCGTCTCTTCACCCACAGCCAAACCCGGTTATTTGAAACTGGGAGGGTAAAAGCGATGTGGCTCCACAAACGGATCGAACATTGAACAGAGCCTGCGCCCTCCTGAGAAGTGGCTTGGGCGAGAGAGAAAACCGAAACCGAAAACGGAGGCTGAAAACGAGAGAGGCCAGCCATGGGATGTTTCCGAGGACACTCTTGAAGAAAGACATGCACAACCTTGCGCCGTTGCTTACCCACCATTACTTGGCTCGCACGCAACGCGAAGAAGAAAGGAGCTATCGATAGGGACGCGAGGGAAGCTGCGTGGGAAGAAGAAAATGGGGCGGCGCGTCGAATAAATCTTAGTACGACATTTTCTTTTCAAAAGTATGTGGCTCTTATACACAGACAGTAGTAACATTGTTTCTGTTACACTCAAGAAGGTGCAATTACAAAATTTTGACAAATCTTGCAAAACTGCAAGATTTTGCGACTCGTAGAGTCATTCTCTCCCTGGATAAATTTTGAGTAGAGAAGAAACGATTTCTTGTTGCGCCGCTTCTGGATCCGTGGTAGGGTTTACCCAGGTATGTGATTATGAAGGGCGAGTGGTTGGATTACGAAATAGTGTTACGGGCCAGTGCAAGGTGCCACTCGCTGATGTTTGTTTCTTGTGTCTGATTAACTGACGCTTTTTAACCTGTCTGTCAACATCGCTTACATGCTATTGATGCAAATGCATTGCATGGGTCTCACGTACCAAAACTAGAAAGAGAGCCCGTCCAGTTTAAGACGCAGTGATCATATAAAAAAAAAATGTATGAGACATTTGCGTTTAAATTTGACAACCGCTCGTGGCACCAGCTCGTGACTGCTTAGGACGTGATGGTTGGTATCGCAACGTAAGTCCATAGTGGAACGCAAGGGGTCGCAACACCGTCGCTCAGACTCAAACGCGAATGCCCGAACCCGCAGCAAGAAGCCGTTCAATCGCCGTGCATCAGAATCTGCGGCGCGAGAACCGAGACGCGAGGGAGGGGGCTGTCCGGCGGCCTCTCGGAAGCGTGCGATCCCTCGCAATTAGAGCCATTATCTCGCTCGCCCTCGACTGCTTTCGATGAGCCGGGCGAAAGTCGGCCGCTGCTCTCTCGCATGGGTGGAACCGTGCGGCGGAGGACACGCGGCGGGGAGACGTGCAGCAGCGAGCCGCCACTGCCCGGATGGTCGACGTCGCCCGTGCGGCCCGCTGACCTAAAGGGGGCCCCCCGCGAATCGCCAGAGCGTGGAATGCGACTGCTGCACATCATGCGGGCCAGCTCTTTGCAACTCTCGTCTCTGCTGCCACACACGAAGAAAAAAAATGAAGAAAGAAATTTGGTTTTAGAAGAGCTTTTAGGGGTTCTTCGGCTTGTCCACACTTTGCACCCTAAAAAGATTTTTAAGCAACCCAAAGAAGAGTTGTTCGTGAAAAACCTATCAGGGGTTCTTTTAAGCCCCCTATTTGATGCGAAAGAGTTCGTCATTGCCCAGTTGCTTTTCTAGTTCGCCAGGGGGCGATAGTGCTTGATACGAAACCGTTCTCCGCGAGCTGAAAGAGTTCTTGGGGCGTCAAAGAACCTTTCAAGAACGGATTCTTTTTTAGAGTGTGAACGAGTTCGAGGGGTGGGGTCGCTGCGCATCCAACGGCGTTAATATGGTCTGCTCTGTTCGCAATCCGCGGCCTGAGACTGACTCCACGTGTTTCTCGAAGGGTTCGTATCCCGTGCAGTAGGATGTACCATTCACGGAGGTAAATGGAAATCAACACTCGCGACGTTCGATGTACCTACACCTCTCGCACTAGCTGTACCTATGTAGCCCCTCAATGTGTTTTCGTTTGTCTTGCGTGAATTTTACCGAGGGACTTTAGCTGTCCCGAATGCACACCGTCGTCTTCTATTTACGAGTGCAGCCTATCATAAAACAAGTACCGGACGTACAGTTCCCCGCATTTCTCTGCACCGGTGTAGGCTACTTCAGGTAAATCGAACGAGCCCGGTGTCTAAAGCCTTCGTGTTTTCGACGTTCCAACCAGTCACGTTCTCATATCCTAACCGGCCGTCGGTTTTTCTATTTCATGTACGATCTCTATGGACGAAAGCACGATTTTCTTTCGTGGCTCATTATGAGGATTCGAAGTTATTGCCTATTCTACCTCTCAGATTTCGCAGGTTTTATGTCTGTCATTGAGCTAAAGCCGGAGATTCCAATTCGGAAAAGAAAGCGTCGCTCGCGTGCATAATAAGCTACGCGATAATACCCTAGTTACATTATTATTTTCAACTACGGTTGAATTAGCCGCAGGTAGCGAGGGTTGAATCGGCGGACGTTTCGGGCCAACCCCGCGCCAATATGCACGAGCTCATGGGCTGTAGCCGTGGTTACCTCAACTGCAGTTAAGATAACTTTGGCCGATAACTCTCGCGTAAACATAATGAGACTTTAATGAGTCCCTGTTTTCACGTACTTTAAATGTAGAAGCCTGATATCAGCGTCGCAAAATAACCGCAGAATCGCCGGATACTCGATCGTTTCGTCCTGACGCGCCCTAAGGCTACCCGGACAAATGTCACCCCCGTCATTGCATACGTAAAAAAATCCGCCGATAAAAAAAAAAGAAGAAACGTTTGAGTTAGCGTGGGTCGCGTCAGTGCAGGTCAGTCGCCTACGCAATCCGAATGGACGACGGAAACACCTAGAGATATCACTGGCTCGGGCTGTGGTTAACCTTCCAGCCGTCAATGTATAAACCCGAGGTTATACGTAAAAAAGGGGGACAGCGAATGATAATGGTAAATTGCCTCTGACATCACATATATTATCAAGATTCAGGTGGGCTCTGGGAATATTTAAATACGAATTATATATATCTAAGCGGGGTCCCACCTTTTTCGCATTGTGCACGCATGCCACCATGTGCTGTCACTGATGGCAATGAACTATTTGATTCGGGCTGATGGAAGTAATTTAAAGATCTGTAAATAGCACTCCACTCATAAGGCTATTTAAAAGAAATAAAATGACCCGTGAAAAATAAAAAAACTTCACCCAAGGTGCAAAAACCAATCCAAAGTCAGTTATGACCAGTTGCCTTCAGCTCTGTGATTCCAACAACTCAAAGTTTCTTTTTAAGCTACAGTAATAATATACGTAAAGTCTTACAGTGCACTTAAAATCCAGTTTAATGAGAATGTACTGCTCATCAACGTTTCCGAATTGGCTGGTCGTATAGACCGTTTTCTTCGTGGCGGCCGCCATGTTGAATTTTTACGTAGCTGGGTAGTCACTTTATTCGCCGATTGGAAGGCGCTGGAATTCGAGGGGTCTGTGCCAATAGTTATATTTTATTGTTGCCTATGTTTTTTTATTGTAGTTATGCTTAAACTATTTACTTTAGTTTTTGCCGCCCAACCCAACTACGTCACATTTCAACATGGCAACCGTAGCACGAAAACGGTCTATAAGTGACAACTTATAATTCCATCCGTTCATTTCATATTTGCATTAGTGGCGCGAGTTGCATCTACAAGTTTCTCCGCAAAACAACGAATCAGTATAAAATAACCATACAACCCAACAACCTTAGGAATGCGTCGGCACCACACTTCTGTTCAACGGGTCAAGTTTGAGTACGGAGGTTTTATACAGCGAAAAAGTATTCTGCCTTCAAATTGCCTCTAAAATCTCCCCTGTGAAAGGACAATTTGACGAGTGTAGTGCGACTGCTAACCTAGCGTTGCTAATAGCGCTGCATTATATGACCGCACGCCGGTACAATGACCCCCCGACATTGAAACCGGCAGATATGGGAAGTGAGCCCGAGTTGCTCGCAGGTTCGGCAGCGTGAGATTTCATTTCACTCCACGTGCCCCGTTCTACGGTACGCCAACCGAACCCACTCGGCTAACGATGCCCCTTTATTTCTTTTTTTTTTTTAGCAGGGCATTTTGGCGAGGATTTGGCCTTTTAACTACGTGCGTTTTCTCCCACCTTCAGTTTTCCTTTTAGTTGTTGTTGTTATGCCCGCGACCAGGCAACGTGTTGGCAAACGGCCGGAATACTAAACACTTTACATTCCGTGAATAATAATAATTATAATAAAAGAAGGTCAAACGAGAAATAAATTTAACTCGTCGCATGCATCACCTGTCGAGCACTTTAAGAACAGAACAAATAAAAAAAAGATGCAGCTTAGTAATAGACGGAGAGGGGGGGGGGGGGCAGCCAGGTTCGAAGTATATACCGAGTCCCACTTAATCCTGTGCCCCATGCCAGGCTCATGATGTATAATGGCGCGAGCGAGTCCGGGCCATCGCGGGCGCCGCCATGTGTCAACTGGCGCCAATAAGTAACCCCTAGACGAATGGCACCGCGTGTAGATTGCAAAGGCGCCTTCTGGTTTTTTTGTTTTTTGCGTGTGTGGCGAATTTTTGAAACGCGTGCCGCGAACGACGCGGTCTCTGCGTGATGTAGTAATGCGTTTGAGCACGTTCGCTTCACAGAAAATGCGGTCTCCTCATGAAAGAGGAGACGGAACTTTCGCTGAGCGAATGTCTGGAGAACGTTTTCATCCGGGAAGAGAATATTGCGTGACAGTTTGTTCTGCGGCAGTATATGTCTGTACAGTGTATATATTCTCTGGCAGAATATTCTGTGACAGTGTATCTTGCGACAGCACGCGCCGACGTCACGTTCTGCGACAGTGTGCCCCGTAGCAGTATATACTCTCCGACAGGGTGCAATCTGTGGACCTATAGTTGAAACAGCACATGGCCTAAGGCAATATAGTATACTTTGTGACAGTGCACTCTTTAAACGTATCCTCCGTAAGAGTACTTTCTTATATTATAAGGAGCACGCCTTGTTACTAGTACTCTTTGAAAGTATACAATAGGTAGCAGCATATTTTGAAAGACTACACTATGTGATATGTGACAGTATTGTAAGCAAATACGTTTGGGGACAGTATATATCGCGATAGCATTCTCGACGACAGTATGATATGTATTCTCCTGCGATGTATTTCCTGAGAAAATATCTCGGGACAGTATGTTGTAGGGGCTCCACATGCTCTTCCTTGTTTATTGTGCTCAGATACCGCAACTGTGTACGATACTGATCATAAAATTATTCGCTACAAGATTTGCGCGAGAAAATATTCTACTAGTCTCCATAGCTCCATAGAGCTAAGTGTGCAATTTGTGACAGTATTTTTTTTTCGTCAAAGGCTATAGCTCAACGGACATATCAGGTATCTTATGATGTCGACAGACAGAATACGTTGTGTTGGTGCATTATCTTGTGTATCACGATTTTCACGACCCTGGTTTCCAAGCTTAGAACGTCACGAAACGCAGTTACGAATACATAATAACGCGGGTTTCCACTGAGCCACGTAATCACATGACGTGACATCAGGTCACGGGACGTCACAGCCTCACGTGTTGGCGTCACACGACCACGTGACGCTGGCGATATCACGTGACGTACAACGGTCAAAAAGTCAAAAAGTCTTTATTTGTCTCCGTTTGGAGAGGGCAGGCAGAGAAAAAAGCAACTCAGTGTTGCTTGACGAGCCTCTGCCCCCCCCCCTTTACAGCAGCAGAGAAAAAATATATACACGTACACACACTCATACAAATTCACAATCTCTACACCAAATAAAAAGAGACATAAGTGAGCTAAATCGTACAATCGATTCATGCTTTAACTATTCACGAACGTATTTAAGAAAATCATTAACAAAAACAGAAAGTAGATCCTTCCGAGTTCCACTCAAAATAGTTATATTCAAATCACTGCAACAATTTAAAAGGCGTGGTACTGTACATCTCAGCATTTGATCGCCGTAATTCGCCCTGGAGTGCGGTACTGCCCACGCATCTTCAGAACGAGTGTTGTAGAGCGTTTCCTTGAACTGAAGATTTGAGATCGATCGCGTGGTCGGTGTCACCCGACCAAGTCACGCTGACTGCGCTGTCAGGTAGTTTGAGCCACAAGAAGTCACGTGGTGTAGGTAACAGTTCCTCAGTCCACATTCCTCGTAATACTGACTACATACGTAGGGTGAAGGTGGTGAGTCATGTTGTTTTTTCTAGCTTTCCGCGCGCTGGCCCAACCTTTCCTGAACCCTGCGCGGATGCCCCGACCAAAACAAGAAGCACCCGTCGGTGGCACACACGACGAAGGGGCAACGCCGGTGCGGCACTTCCGCACGCCGAGGGCGGGCAAGGAGGGCAAGAAGGGGGCCCGAGCACGCACGCCGGCGCCGGCCGAGGCGCGAGAGCCGCGCTGCGGCACGCAGGGTCGCTCGCCCTGCTCCCGAAACGGTGCTAAGGTCGGCCCCGTCGGAAGGAAACGGCGACCGGAGGGAGCAGCTCTCCTCGAGGAGCTGCGCCAGGAGAGCGGAACGCTGGCGCGCGGGCGAGTCGATGAACCTGGCCAGCACCGACTGGCAGGGTCACTCACTCCGCGCACGCCGAGCAATGCGTGCCTCTTTTTTTAAAACAGGAAACGCGCGCCGTCCGTGTGTGCAATTACGTCCGAGAAGGATGGACAAGGGGAACTCGCCGCCGCCGCGAGAAGAGGAACAGCAAGAAGGATGAGCGCCGGGAGGAAGCGGCCGTTCACCCGCTCTCGCTTTTGGGACCGGGGCCGGCCTTATGCAGAGGGCCGCGCCCGGGGCTCGGGCATGGCGGCGTCTTTGAGGGTTCGGACTCGGCCCAGCGAGGGGACTGTAACGGCTCCGCTGCCGGAAGCAAGTACCGTTTCTAACAGGTAACCTCTGCTGTAATGTCAGATCCATCACTGGGTGTCAATACAGTGATGTCGTTAATATAAACACCCCAGTTCCTCCTAAAAAAAAGCGTCCATATAATGTGAGTTGTCCGTATTAACGAGACAAAAATGCATGTATAGACCTGCTTCGTCCCCGAAAATGTTGTTTGTACAGCCGGCCCTACATGCCGAACTGCGCATGTGCGAGTCTTCGCGCATGCGCAGTTCGTACCGGAGGGCCCATCGTACAGTATCGGATGTGCAAGAACAGATCACTAAAGCTCCCTATTAACGTTCGTGTTAACGAGACATGACTCTACCGTTTTACGGAGAGCCGTACCTCTTCCTTAGTTTTGGGTAGCAGGGTATAATCCGTTCATCCCTAAGCTAACAGTTCGGTGGAAGCTGCAAGCGTGTTGGGCCTGTCATACGTTTATATTTCGTCACCTGATCACGCTTCCGCCCTTACCCACACGTGCAGACAGTCAGGTGATGAAAGGGTGACTCGGTGATTGGTCCGGTGAGCACGTAGCTTCCTCCGCGCTCTCAACTTAGGGCTGAACGGAGTGTGTGTGTGTGCGGGGGGGGGGGGGGGGCAAGTGTCACTTGCATTTCAAGGGATACAGGACCCGAACTTTGCTTGAAAGAGAAAACAATATTTTTAGATAATTTAAATAAACAATTAGAACTAGAAAACAAAAGCAAGTTAGACATCCAAGAAGAGCATATTGCACCTGTCGTGCCTGACGTGTGGGTTTTGACTTCAGACCGTAAAAATCAAAAACTATAAGAACAACAATACCTTCAACGAGAAAACGATGCTTCAGAAATAACTAAATGTATATATATATATATATATATATATATATATATATATATATATATATATATATATATATATATATATATATATATGTTTGTGTGTGTGTGTGTGTCTGAAGTTGTTGTTAGTCAATGTCCGTTCAGAGATGTAAACCCTTGCAAAAGCGTATACTGAAGTCGCTGCTACGCAAGCAGCCCCTTATCTAATAAAGGCAACTAAACTTATAGTCATGCAGCCTAAGCCGCACGACTAAAGTGAGCATAAGCTTTACTTTCATTTGCAACCACTCGATGCCGCTGTATGGCGTATGTGTACGAAACAATTAGGAATGGTCAGGACCAGACAAAAGAGCATATATCCTGGCGAGAGGTAACTGCTGACAGGCGCGGATTTTACGGCGACTATATCGTTCGCTTAAAGATCCTACAATAAGAGCGCTTGTAGAACTGTACTATTTATTTACACATTAAGATACAATAAAAAAAGAAAATCGTGAGCTCCGCGCATGCTCTGCAAAGTGCTCGATCGGTGCTGCCACTCCGGGAGACAGCTGCAACGCTGGTATTCGGGATAAATTAACATCGTCGAAATCGGGCGCTCTACAAATTTAAGAGACCCGAGACAAGAAACAACAACAGAAAGCGAAAGGCGCAAATATTTATCGGAAATGTCTGGAAGCGCCGTCCGCTCTCTACTCATAAACTGCCGCTTGTTACGATTTTGCTATCTCTTTCTCGATCGAGGAAAGCGCTCGATACGCGCTAAGTATCGTTTCGGGCTAGGACCGAGGGCAGACGCGCACTTAACCCCTGCGTAACCACTTATGGTTCGTAATTGCCACGCCGTTGTCCGTAATGGGCCATCGCCGATCCGTGACGCTGCGGTTAAGGAAGCTCTCGATCGGATGCCCGATTCGAGAAGGCCGTGGAAGGGGTGGCTCACAAACAAGTCCGCCAGGGGGTTACAGGAACGAAATACTTGTTCTTTCTTCATTTCTTCGGAGAGAAAGCTGTCAAGAAGAGATACTTCACGTAGGTATCTCCGAAAGCGACTGCCTCGAATACTCAAGACGTCAACGTAAACCTCATACTGCTAAAAACAAACAAAAAAACAAGTTTGACGAAGGCATTTTGTTATTAACGTACTTTGACTTTTGATTTTGCTTCTTTAGTCGTAATGGCAGTGTGTATAACTCTCTCTCAACGAACAGAACGTCAGGGCGCAAGTGAGCTAGTGTATACTGACCATTTTGAAGTAACCCGAAACTGAGGAATACGAAAGTTGACACCATGGAGAAGAGAAGGAAACGTCTCTCACCATATTTCTTTCTTTCTCTTTCTCTCGGCATTTTTTCTTTAGTCAATAGCGTCGTTCGATTTACCTGCGCACCTTCTGCACCGGTGCAGAAAAGTGTAGGCCAGTCTACTTCCGGTGTGTGTATCGAGATACGACCGGAAGCTCACCGTCCTACACTTTTCCGCTCCGGTGCAGGAGGTTGCAGGCACCTCGAACCAAGCTAGTGGCTGCCGTAGAACGAAACGTCGCTGGAACTGTCACGTGACAGCCCCACGTGACTGTCCACGTGGAAACCGGAAGCCAAGACGGTCGCTACGAAGTTGGAATCGACGCCGGTATACGCAACACGCTGGAGCCGATTCTGTCGGTGTCCTTTCGTCCGACTCTTCCTTCGATCGCGGGTTCCGACCCGGTGTGCACGCTCTCTGCGCCCACATCGTTCGCGAAACGACGCTGTCTTAGCGCGCCGTCCCGTTTCCGGACGCCATGATGCGGGTAGAAACCGAGGGCTCGGAAGAAAACGAGAGCAGGCGGGGTCAGAACACCGAGCTCTGATTGGAATGTCTGGTGTGTGGACGCAAAGCTATAGCCAGCTGCCTTTGTCTCTTCATTCTTCGAACGGGTTCGAACAGCGAGAAGAGACAAAGGCAGTTAGCTTTACGTCTATGGGACGTTGTAATATCCGCAAGACGCGACCACGAAAGATGCGTTAGTATACCTCCGTTGTAGCGTCCCCGGGACGCGACCATTTAACACTGGCATAAAGCGCCGGCCTAGTTAGGCGTCCGTAGCGTCATTAGAGAGTTTTAGTTATGCGTATAGGCATTTCGCTTTCGGCCAGGGGGGCGCTGGGGCATCCACGAGACGCGACCACAAAAGAGGTGCCTCTGCTAGCGTCCGCGAGACGCTACCATTTAATGCCGACGTGAAGCGGCGTCCTAGCGTCCCATCCTGCATGACACACGGGCGCGGTAGCGTCTTTCAGCATCTTTTCCCGCGCTCCAATGAAATGATTCAAAGGAGGCAGCGCCACGCACAACAAAAGCACGACGTCAATCCTTCAATCAGAGCCAATCAGAGTTCGGCGTTCTCACGTCACCATAAACCCCTGCTGAAGAAGCGGACGAACTCGCGCTCCAGAAAACCCAAGCGCCGTGTGTTTGCGTTAGCTTTGCGTGCTCCACGCCGCGCACTCCAACTAGCCCCAACCAAAGTTTTATTGCAGTTAGGGCTCCGCGCACGCGCAGTGTGGAACAGGCAGCGCTGACGCAAACGCAGAGCACTCGCGTTTTATCAACGTCGGCGGACATGCTGACGCTCAACCGAAACGCGACTACCTGATTTTTCTTCAGGGGCGCTGCTCAAAACTCGGGAGTTAGGGGCCAATACGGAGAGCATGTCGTCTGCTTGTTGCACAAGGGTCGCGGTGACGTCAGAAAGACGCCGATCTCTGGTTGGCTCTGATTAAAGAATAGTGGGTAGACCTCAATGCTAGCTGCCTTGAGGTCTACCCACTATCCTTCCAATCAGAGCCAATCAGAACTCGGCGTCTTTCTGACGTCCCCACAACTCCTGCAAAAGAAGCAGACGAACTTGCGTTCCGCATAGCGCCGCGAAGCCTGGCGACGTGTGAAGTCCTCCGCCAACGCAACGGCTGCGAGGCCGCCGAAGCAGGCTGCTGTTACTCAGCCGAGAGACAGGCTCCCACTTTCCCTCTCCCTTCTTACGAGGTGCCGATTAATCAACGCGGGCCGAAGCGGCCTTGCCTGCCGCGCATGCAACGAGTTCCCGTGCGTTTAATAATGGGCTTGCGTCGGGTACGCGCCGTGTGCATATCGGCCCTGTATCGCCAGATCTAGGTCTCTGCCGGTTGCTCCTAATTTGTAAACCGAGAAAGAGAAAAAGAAAAAAAAATAATACAAACATTGAAGGCATGACGAGGCCCGGCTTTGTCGGGCGGTAAAGTGAAACATGCGCGTGCAACATATACGTCTTGCGTGAAACTCGGAAATTTGTAGCAGCATTCAAGGTGGTAATCTGGTAGAGCGATGACTGCGTGGAGTTCGCCGACATACACCGCATTACTGTGTTTACGTGTACGGACAGTAGACAGTTTTACATGCATGAGACTGGCGTACGCAGATAAAAAAAAAGAAAAAAAAGAAGATAGGTTGTGTTCTCTGCCTTTATTGATGGAATTATTCGTGAAAGCATATCTAAAAAAGAAATTTTCGCATATGCGAATTTTGTTATACAATATACTACTTCTTGCACTAGCGAGCTTTCTTATACTACCGAAGCCCACAAAGGAATGGAGTCTAGTGAAAGTACTCCAAGGAGCCGTTCTAGAAGTTTTCTTCATTGTACCCAGTAGACCTTTCGGTTGCAAGTGTGTGAACGGAGTTTGTAGCCGAGTAGGACCGACCAAGAAAATACCGATTTTTAAGCCTCTTGCGACGGCGTAGGACCTGCTCCACAGCAGAGCATACGGTCCTAAGACGTCGCAAGAGGCTTAAAAACTGGTCTTGTCTCTTTCCCTCTCGGTCCTACTCTGTTGCAAGTGTGTGAACGGAGCTTGCAACCGAGTAGAACCGACCGAGACAAGACGGTTTTTAAGCCTCTTGCGACGGTGTAGGACCTGCTCCACAGCAGAGAATCCGATCCTAAGACGTCGCAAGAGGCTTAAAAACCAATTTTGTCTATGTCGGTCCTACTCGGTTACAAGTGTGTGAACGAGCCTTTACTGAACGGTAAAGACTGCGTGCCATGCTTGACAAAAGGTCCTACTCAGTTGCAAGAGTGTAAGCGGCGCTTTATGTGCTTATGAGTCACCCATAGTGTGAGGAGATTCGACAACAGAGTCGCATACCTTTTCAGCTTTTCTTCACCCAACTCCTTAATTTACAGCGTTCGCTCTGCTAAGCTGGAAATGGTGGAAGTCTTCGTGAGAGGAGCTTATTCTGTTATTCTTGCAAGTAGCCTTCTTTAAACGATAGGTTTGTTTATGTTAGTGATTGTGATAGATCATAATGCTAGGACGAGTTCATATTACAAATTCTGAAGCACGTTGACCAAACGTATGTTTTTGTCTCTTAAATTCATCGTAAAAACGGGAACGAATATGTAACGTGGTACCTTATAGTCTGGCAAAGTATCGCGATACAAGCGATACATTGTAAATGTATTTCACTACTGAGATACAAATACATTTTTCGAATGTATCTCGATACAGATATATAGATACTCGAAAGTATCTCTTACATACTACTGCCGAGACCGGTTATAACGATGTCAACGGGAATCGGAAGTCACTTCGCTATATGCGCTTTTTCGTTATAACCGACTTCAGTTATAACGAAGTGCAGAAGGGAATGGGAAATCGTGATCGCTTCGCTGTAGCCACTATTTCGTTATAACCGACTTCGTTATAACCGGTCTAGACAGTATCGCGATACATTTGTATTGCGATAGTGCCCAGCCCTGGGTGAAGCCAGGCGCAGGAAACGTTGCGGAGATCCAGCAGTCGTTTAAACGATTATTGTCTTTGCGTGTAGGACCATAACGCGTAAGAAAACCAGGCCACGCACAGATGGCACCCGTGTAACGTTCCGTAGGGGCGTGTGTTTGCCATTGTGCGGTAAGTTCACCCGGTGAGCACGCTCGGGAGACTTCTAAAAGAACGAAAAGTAAACAGCAAGCAAGCAAAAAATAAACTTGAACGCGGAAGTCAATGCGAAATAACCATATCCGAGCGCTCAAAAACAAAACTGATAGAAAATACAGTTACGTGGAATAAAATGGGTTCCGATTCAACACCAAATCGCAAATAAACGCTCGCAATTAAACAAAAAAAGGCATGAAAAAAGGCCATAAAATTGTTTTACGCTGAACAGCGCAAACACATTCGTGGCAATCTATCCCGAAGGACGTTTATTGTGAAAACCAGAATATTCGAATCGAACGGCTGCATGGGGCTAAACGTGCCACCGGCTGGTAATGCAGTCGAGGTCATGCTCCCGTCACGTCGCAAATGGCTCGAAACTGTCCCCAGCAAATGATGTTTTCTCGCTCGCGAGTCGCCGCAACACACCTCGCTAGACGCACTGGCCGCAGCGGGAACGCGGCCCGCTGCGAAGGCACCTTTTCGATCGCACTGCCGCGCTAACGGCCCTCTTTTGGGTTAGCAAACTGACCGAAGTGTATACATATTTCGACGCAGGCCATGGTTTGCCAGGTTGCTCATTGCTGCGCTTGAGGACCAGTGGAGTTATAAGAGGCGGTGAGACACAAAGAGTCCCCACCCACCCTGCCACCGTCGTACCACTGATAGCCCGAAGCTGATCCCAAAGCGTAAACGTTCCATTTCAAAAGAATAATAGAAATCCCACGGAGCAAACAGGCGACATAGAATTATATATGTACCTTGCGCGTTTCTATTCTTTCGAGCAAAGATTCACTTTCCCAGCTCGCTACACCCGTGGAAAATTTGAGGAACCCAGTGCGTTTCGGCTATGGAAGGAATCGCTGACGGCGACATAACCGCGTCCAATCTTTTCACCGCGGGGCTAAAAACAAGTTCACGTTCCGGCCCGACCGAGATTATCCTCACACTACACCGTAAACAAAACGTATCTCTCGCGCGCTCCGTCCGTGCCGTCACATTCATAGAACGACGGAAACACGCGCGGTGGAACCACGATAAGGAACAGACCGGTGTCGATTTCGTTCTCGGCATCGCGAAGCCCGATCGAGCCCCCGGGGGTCCCGTCGGCGAGTCCCATTGTCTGGCGCATTGTTGTGCTATGGGCACGGCCCCGACTCGACGGCACGCCGCCGGCGGGTGTGGCTGTGTGCGGGGCCAAGGCGGCGGGACTGCGCAAGTCGAAGGCAGTCGGCCTCGTTCCTTCGCAGGAGGACGGGGGGGGGAGGGGCGTGGCCCACGCTCGGCGGGGAAGTCACCTTCGGACGCGGGCAGGCAGGGCGACCAGCGTCAGCCCCGCGACCGTCGAACGGCTCCCTCCGCGTGGGACACACGCGGCCCACGCGCCACAAGCTGCTGGCGACAGCCGAGCTCCTGCGTGTTGGCCCCCTCTAACCTTCTTCACCTTCCTCGCAGTCGCTCGTGTACCGTATCTGATGCGACAACGGCCTACATCGTGCTGAGTACGTAGGTACGACGGCTATCGATGCCAGAGAAAGAAACGACAACTAGCTTCCTTTATTTTAAATCTGTGTGTGTGTGTGTGTTTTTCTTTTTATAGAGAAAAAAATGAAGAGCCGTAAGTATGTTAAAAGATGACGCGTTGTGCTCATTCGCGATTAAAAAAGGGAGTGGATATCTCCGTAAATATCTATCGTAAAATAGCGAGCATCCGCCCATTTCGCAAGATGCGCCCACCTTTCAATTTCGTAACACTCCGAAAATACACAAGGGACACACCTTTACATAATGTTGACCTAAGACCGCCTCTTTTTCCCGTTTTACATGATTATCTTGAAATGTTAAGCGGGTGGTTGCTCGGGAGTTTACGTAGATACTATAAATAGCAATTTTTATATACTGTTCTATATAATGTCGCCAAAAATTTATATCACGAATATATGTATCTTCGAATAGATATATAGCATATCATTCCCAATTGTGAAAGTTCGTGCTTGCTAAACATTTCCGAAGCCCGCACTCCGCAAAAATGTCAAAATATTAAGACCGCGAAAAAAAATGTAAGAAAGCTTGCAGAGATTTTGAGATTGGAGAAAGCAAGTCTGAAGACTAGCTGTTTTCTCTTAGCCTAGCTCCTCGAACTTTTTGTCTCAAATAAAAAAAAAACTGCAATATACAATTTACGAAGCACACAGAAAACACGCTCGCACCAAGGAGAATCTACGCTGGAAGGTGAACTATTCTCGCGCTGAACGGTAACTTCAAGACGCAAGGTCAATGTGATATACGACGCGGTTGCGACGCATATTGAATTTGGCCTTGGAAGGGATCGGAGGTTAGTAAACAAGACTGAAGGGGTTAGGACAGTTAGTACTTCGTCCAGACTTTGTTTCTCTTATCCTATCGTTGCGACATAAAGATGGGCCGCTTCCAGTCATTCCTTGGCTCCAAGGTGCGCGGGTTAGTTTTCTGCCAGAATGTACGCCAGCGGGCTGCATCAAACCTCCAGTGCTCCAAGCGTTTGCTGGGTTGTGGTCACAGCTTGCAGTTGCGACGCCGGCTTCCCTGTGCAGTCGAGTGACTGAGCTTGACCCGATTTCTTTAATTGCAATTGTAAACAAACGCGGTAATAAAGAGTATCGATTCGAAAGTACCGCCAGTTTTAATGGAAAACCTTTTTCTCCGCACGTTCTAGGTAATAAAGATGCATTTAGATCCGTGAAATTAATTTGCCAACGGCAGCACCGGGACGCTGCCGATGTGCTGCAATAAAAATTTCCGTGGGACTACGGCCGCAGCTGAAGAAACGACCACGGACTCCTGCCGCATGACGATGTCGGGTGCATAAGAAACGAATGCCAGTGGCTCGGGGTCCGGCAGAGGCGAATTTGTAACCCCCCGCGCCACCATCTCCGAGGCGCATATCCGAAATTGAGTGCGATTCCTTTTAAGTTCGGTTCACACAGTTGCGTTTGACTGCGTTTGGCTGCGTTGCGGCAGCGAGACACCAGGGCATCCCTGCTGCTTATATCGCGTGCCAAAGAAGATTCCTTGAATTGGATTCCACGCTTCATACAAAGCACAGACGTGCCGGTGACTCGCTTTCGGTTCTCGCCGCAACGCAGTCAAACGCACTCAAATGCAAGTGTCTGAACCGGCCTTTAACGCTTTGCCGAGTCGCGCGAGAGAGTCGCGTGAACTGCCCGTACTGCAGAGCGCGGGAGCTCGGCCGCTGTTCAGAGCGATGAGCTACGATTGTGGAATCACTGTGGCCGGAGCGGCGTCTATCGCCGTTGCGACCAGACAAGAGTGCGTCGTGTTGAAGCGAGCAAACGAGCAAGTCAGCAGATATGAAAGGACGCGCGTGCGCACTGCGCGGTTCTCGGCAGCAGGCGGCGATCCGTGTCTGACGTCACTTCCGTGATCAAGTTTTCGTGACATCGACCTCCCAACTTTGCACCCCTTCCAAGCGCAAAAAAAACAAACACACACGTAGTTTTACATAAAAAATAAAAATAAAATCGGCGTAATTTTGGAATATAACATTATAAATTCGCATTATCGGATACTCGAAGCACTTCCTAGCTTGAGCTGTGCTTGTACAGTAGCAAAAACAAAAGTATCAACTCCATGTCCTGGTTTTCCATTAAATATGTTTTTTTTTAACAGCTGAATACATGTAAGCATTACTTGATTTATTGGGTGCTTCCGTTAATGCTTCCACACCGCATGGGTGTCACCTCATGTTTCCATAGAGCGTGTTTCGATCGCACAAAATGGCACGTCGTCAAGTGGTTCCCCATGCTGAACCACGCAACAAAATGATGTACGGCTTTTTTGGTAAGCAATGACAGTTTTCGGAGCGCACTTTTCTGAGGTGGTACTTTCAGAAAAGCAAAAACCGCTGAAACATTACCCCGTCATCGCACGATGACACGAAGGAAATCTTCGACATCACGGACTAGTTCAAATTCAAACTCTCTACGAAACATTGTTACACGTCTCTCCGCTTTTATCGAAGCACGGAGTATCTTTCTGTGCCTCTCAGTCGCTTTCAAAAACCCGACTCGTCTCCTAATTACCTTACGCTCGCTGCGAGCGTAAGGTAATTAGACGACGAGTGTTCTGGAGAAGCCGTTCATTGCAGCCAACAAACGGACAAAAAAGTGGCATCGGGGCCAATGCCGCGAAAGACCGGGCAGTGGCTCGTCATCGATCGAGGTGTGCCCGCGGGGTCCCCAAGGAGTGGTGCCCGCCGCCCACGAGCCGCGGCCCTGCCCGACTGCGCGTGGGCCCACGACGGCTGCCGCCCTGGGAGACAGGTGCGGCGGGTCGCTCGCAGACCGGAATCGTGCGAATCAGTGTCGGCAGTGCCAAGGTCGCCAAGGTGACGTGCAAAGGCTGGCAGGCAGCGGTACGACCCCCGCAACTCGTGTCGCCTCGGTCTAACCAGGTCGGTCGCGCGGGTTCCTTCTTCTGCTGCTGCTGCCAAAACGGAGGCTGCTGCTGCTGCGTGCGGTGCCGTGAAACTGGTTTGCCCTACTACGTGCTTCGCTTTCGATCGTGGACGCTTTGTGTCTCGCCGAGACTTTCTCGACGTTTACCGGTGCGGGACATATATAGCCCCAGCCCGGTCGGTGTATATGGGAACTTTAGGTTCGTGGTGGACGGTGAACGGCGTCGAGAGTTTTCGGATGCTCGAGGAACGAAACGCACTTTCGGTCGGGAATAGAGGGTATTTATTCACTGACGTAATTTCGTCTCCTATTTTGTTGTTATGACGCTGACTGGCGTGTTCCAAAGGCGAGCTTTCCAAGGATTCGCAACCACAGCCCTCAAGTGTGTCGTGCATAGAAGCGTATAAGTTTCATCGCGCTATCACGCTAGCGTTTTATTTTTTTATTATTTTTTTTTAGAAATAAAATATTTCTTTATTTAATCGAACAACAAAATGCTGGATGAACGTCATGCGAATAGGAGGAGGCGATTGTAGTATAGCGCGCACAGAGTGCATTATTCTTCGTCGTAGCTATGACCAGTGGCGACAAAACACACAAAACAGGCTGCTGAAAATGATTAAGATTTTTTTTTTTTAGAGAGTGTAGCTTTTTGGTGTCGAGGTTGAGTATTTCGTCGGACTGCGTATTTGTTAAGCACGAGCTCGCCGACCTGAAAATTATACTACTGCGCGGTTCCGGAATTCCAGTTACGGGTGGAAAATCTGTATTCTGTTCAAGCATTTACATTCAGTTTCCTTGTCAGGTACGTGCATGTCTTGACTTCTAATTGAAGACTGCGGCCATCTCAGTTTTTTGTTTTTCTTTGAAGTTTTGGGACACTCATATCTTCAGATACTGAGAACATTATATTTTTCTCCAGTCCCCATAACTACTGATTTTCGTATCGGCATTAGTAATTTTCTGCTTACTGAGTTTCCTCGAAACTATTTCCTCCAGGCGCCATCACGTTGGGCAAAATAAACTTATCTAAAAAAAACAGACCTATGATCTCACGTCTCGGCCGTGTCTAGAAATATCACGGCCTGCGCCATCTGATCGAAACTAAATCCACTAATGACTTCACGTGGGAAACTAACAACCATTAGCCGAGTCACGCGTAGCCATATAACGACCCCTATGAAACGAAGGCGGTGACGCATTCAGGGGTCCGCTCGAAGAAACCAGACACCCTCTTAATCGTTCCAAATAATCGCTAATCACACAAGCAGAAAAAAAAAGACGTTCGAATCGTCCACGATTTCTCGAAACGACGTGACGAACGACTAGGGATGTCGTGGAACTCTAGACGTTCGAGTTTGACCAGATTAAACTTTCCCGAACTTGTACGGGGAGGTTCCACTCAAGTTCGTACTAAAATTCCACTTTTTGTGCGCATGCGCGAAAATTTGAAAACAAGTTGACGGCACCTGGCAGAGGGAAAGTGCAATATTTGTTCGGTATACCGTATTGTTGTTTCCATATTATTAAACAAACTAAAGCATTAAAAGTACTGTTTCTTTTCTTCTTTTATATGGTCATCAGATAACAAAATATGAAATTAACTACTTTGTGAATTACTTGTTTACCAAAATGCGATTTGTTTTTTGTGTGTGTGTGTGTGTGTGTAAAAGTTGGGCTACATACTGTTCATTGGTCGAACTTCGTGGAACTTTGCTGAAAGTCCGAAGGGTCGAAGCATTTCAACCTCGACATTCGACGTCCAACCCCAGGTTCGACGAAAGTTCGCGACAACCCCAGTTGATTGAGAGCTTCGGACTTTCGCTCCGAGGGGGCGCCCCCGGTCTACCCTCCAGTGTTGGCAAACTCCAACCGCGGTCGCCGCCGTTCACGGTGTTGCCTGCCAAGTGGGTCACCTCGGCGGCGAAAGCTGCCTGCCAGCGTACTCCTCGGGCTGCTCGAGCGCCCTGCGGCTTCGCTGCTATGTTGTTCGGACGCGACTCGCCGACGCGAGGAGGAGGTCGGAGCGGCCCAAGGAGACCCGGCAGCGGCGGCAGACTGCTTGCTGCTCTGCTCTCCGTTCTTGCATAATCAGCCGGGAATTGTTTCGCTAAAACAGAACCTGTCCGGCCGAGCAACGGCGGAGGGGTAACGGGAGTCTACGCCGAAAACGCAGCCGACGCCGCGAGCTGACAGGTCTCAACGTAGTGTCATGGTCAGACGAATAGCTTAGCATTCAAATACGACCGTGTTATTGATAAATCAATATGCGAAGCGTGTAGGAATCAAGGCTGCCGAGAATGATGGACAGGTCGGTCTCCGAGTGAGACGTCGTGTCCACGGTCCTCTTCCTTCCTTCTTGTTCGCTTGTGAATTTTTCTTTCGAGTTCATTAGCGATGCGTAACCTTCGCCGTCGCTTCGTTTTAAGTATTCCTGCTTCGTCTGCTACGCAGATGAAAAGGAGCTCGACAACCAAAGAAAGCTGACTAGAGTATAAGTAATATCCGGTAATCAATTCTTTTTTTTCCTTCCCTACCAACCAACGCCAAGAGGAAGCGAAATTGTTACACTGGTTTTAACTTTTAAGTGAAGAGGGCCGGCACCGTATTTAGAGAAGGTACCAAGTTTTTCGTTTCAAACAGCTAACCGCCTGGTAGTGGTTTTCCCCGCTCATCATATCATGTTGCGGAGAAGCGCGCTGTTTATGAGAAAGGATGCCGGTTGTACCTCAAAATGAAATATCACGCACCAGGAGAAAATAGCTTTCCCAGCCGTTTGGCATGCTCTGATGGTTATAGAAATACAGAGAGTTCTCGAGAAAAAAGAACCGTGTTTTTCGGCTCGGACAAATAAACTATGCATAGCAGAAGGCTCAGACTCCATGTGGAGCTGGCTGTTGGGACAGGAGGTGAAAGTTTGAGAAGGTGACGTTGCCTGGATAAAAATTTGTTTGAGAAAATAATATTTCTCTATGAGCCGACGTCCACCTAAGCCTAATATCGCCAAAACAAGCAATTATATTGTGAACGCTCGCGAGATTTAAACCAGTGAGAACCACTTGCCAGCAAGGAAGGGGATATTGTCTTCTTTCTTGCTGACAAGTTTGTTTCACTGACTTCGTAAATAAATGCAGTTCGTGGAAAGCTTGTGTTGCGCTCTTATTTGCTGCTCCTTTTGCCCCGTACAATAGAGGCAGCGTCCTCGTTAAGCCTTATTGATCTCGACTTGCTCGATTCGGTGCCGCCCTAATGATATGCAGACGACGGACGATCTTTGCTCCCTTGCTTTCGGGGACGAAAGTTTCTCCTTTTCTGAAGCAGCACAGGTCACAAGAGCTTTCCTTCCTTTAGGGAGGACTGTATAGACCCCTTTTTCCTGAGAGTGTAGAGCGTTTAGTTGGGCGTTCAGCCACCTGACTTATAGGGCTTGTTTCTACAGGAATTCGCAGCACGCAACATTTTAATTTCTATACCGTCTGTAAAAAAAATTAAAAAATCCACATTTAGGGTTTTGATACAAGCGTAGCCAGGATGCAGTTTACTTTAAATAAAAGGTCAAACAGCGTCCCACACCTCTTAACATCTCGTAGCTGAAGTTTAAGAACCTATAAATTGCAGTTCAAGTCTGCTCATTTTTCAAACCTAAGGTCCATTTCAGACTGGATAGTACAGAATCAAAAAATGCGTTAAGTGACTTTCTCAGAGTCTAACCTTCTGAAGCACCGGACACGCGGATGGCTGTTCTTTTGTTCCCCTCTAATATCATATTTTGCAGTGTAAACCAAGCCTAGACTTTCTCGTATTTACAGTTTGGTTAATTAAGCTCCATCGTTTACTCCCATGTGGCGCATTGCCTAGCCTAGTCCGGAGCCGTCTGGCCCAGTCCAGTCATTGCTGCACGGCTTGTTTCGGACAAGGAGCGCAAGGAGTCACCACAACAGCTGCGCGGGCGACCGGGCGAGCGGTGCCGTGGTCCTGCGAGCGGCACTCTCCCCGGCCATCTTCCGCCGCCCACTCTCGCCAGTGGCACACTTTCGCGGCTGCCCCGTCGGCCGATCGCTACGCGCTCTCGGCGTCAGCTGAGTGTGGCGCTCGACACAGCGACCGGTGCGAAGGTTGCAGGCGAGCGATGACCCGCCAGCCGCCGCCTTCCCCGAGCGCTGCATGGGTGCTTGTCGCCTTTGCGCGGATTAGGCTTAGGGCGGCGAGACGTGCGAACAATGCCGATGATGCCGCGCGGCATGTTCGCCGTGAGAGCTATGTTCTCAAGATCAAGGACGAAGAGATTATATCTTTTTTGCCAGGGAGACAAGGGGAAACCCATCTATCTTTGGGTGAGGTTGATAACATTCCGACCCGAAGGCCCTCCTGGCTGGCGGGAGTTTTCGGCGCTCTTTCGATCCAGCTGCCGGTCTGGCAACCATGCACAGACTAAACGAAAGTAAACGCGCAGTCATTTTTTTTAAATTTTTTTAGGGTGTACAAGAGTACAACGGTTGTAAACAAATAAACAGCCCGCATTTTTAATTTTACAGGAGATAACAAAGCTGGGCTATGGACAGTGAACGCATAATTACCACAAATTTTTAACTTTTTTGTGTTGATGTTGCTATCTATAGTTCAACCTTTCAAGTTGCAGCCAAAATGAGTTTTAATTCCGTACGGATACACTATACTCACATTTTGCTTACAATAGCACCCGAATTAGCAGTCTTATCACCAGCACTTGAGACATATTGTGCTCGGGCACTCCTCCTCACGTCGGAAATGCAACATTCCAAAATTTAGAAGTCCTCAGCCCAGCACGCGTATGTTCGTCGCTTCGGAGAGCGAGCAAATCACGCGCCTTACGCACGAACACTGAACATGGAACCGGCCTGGAGCCCTTTTAAAGCGATATCTTTACGGGTGACCCTTTGCGGAAATTTAGAGCTATGGGAAAAAACATTTCTTTTCTCCTTGACGCGATGAGAGGGAAGTCGGGACTTCCCGTCGCCCGTGCCTCGCGAAGAGAGCGAAGAGGAAGCCCTGGCGTCCCGCCAAGAATGGCGCGACGAAGGGACAATCTTTCTGTCGTCTGCTCGAAAGTTGTTTCCAAACATCCCTCGCGCAGTGCGAAATCCCACTTTGGCAGTATCCAGTTGCTACGCGTTATGCTGAATGGGAAAATTCCAAGTCATAGTTGCCGGTAGTAAGGAATGCAGTGCCATAAACAAGAATGTCTTGCTCGCAAGCAACACGACAGTGGCACATTTTTTTTTCGATTTACTCATACAAGGCAATGACGACTTTCTAATATTATTGCCTTTGTCGGTGCGTCGGACGATCAACTTATCCCAAAAGCGTCGAAGCTATTCGGGAGCTAGAGGGGGAGGGGGTAATTTTTTTTTATTCTTTCTTCCCCTGGACTATTTACAATGAATTGTCAAAAAGTCTAGTTAGGCCTTCGCCCTCCTCTCTCTCCCCCCCCCCCAAACCCCCGCCCTGCTCCGACGCCACTGGGATTTCTACCGGAATAAATACCAATGTATTTTGATGTAAATCAATTATTTGTGATACAGTAGAAATTAAAGAACGTCGTCTGTTCGCGTCACTGAGATCTGAAGAAGCGGCTCAGGGTGTGGCGGCGGGACCCAGCATCTTCTCAGCCAATGAGATAGCGGTATAAGCCGATGAGGATGCCAGTCAACCAATCACGATGGAAGAAACGTGAGCACCCACGCCCTGCCTTTCTTCAGCTGTCAGCGACTCTAACTGCGTCGCTCTGCGTCACGTTCATTAACAAGTTGTCCTCCGAAAGCCAATCGCACGAAGGAGCTTTCAAGCGTCAACGTAGCTAAAATACTATGTATATATACATAATAAAAAATATTGTTTTTGCAAAAGTTCGTTCCCCCGTGAGAAGACGACGACACTCACATGGGAGTGAAAACAATGGCACCTTTTTGGCCATGGAGGTCGCGGTACAGCGTCCTTCTTACTTTTGTTTTTATCATTGTTATTTGGTTTTTGGCACTACCAAGAGTTCATTAGGATCGTAATACTGAACGACTGGGAACGAAAACAACATTTATTACACCTGGGAACGTCCAAGTCCGCGTCCCCGCCGCTATTTCGGGGGAAGCGGAGTTGATGGATGCGCGACGCGCCGAGGGTGACGTGCTCTTCTTTGGAAACAAATCGCGGGGACGGGGTTCGAGACTCAACGCTTTCACGCCTCTCTCGACCTGTTCCTTAAATAATTTCGTGTTTTTTTTTGTTTTGTTTTTGTTTTGTTTTACGATACTGGAGGTGCCTAGAGCTTGATTTGAAACGACTTTGTTTTGTTGTACGAGCGGGGCACAAAGGCGTCGTTTTGATGCGACGCAGAGAACGCTCGAACGACAGAGGAGGTGTCAACGAAAAAAAGGTGTCCATAGCACACAGCGCTCTGTGAATATCGCTATGTTGTATTGGGGCCGAAATGTCAAAGCCTTGCAGGGGTCCGTAAAGCTTTTGTTCTACTCAAACTTTTAAGAGGGGAATGACACCGGAATTCGCACGCTGCCATTTGGTACTCCGCAAGCACATGTGGTATACGAGCAAAAAGGTTGTTATATTCAAAAACTTTCCCTCACTATCATACCCTCGGGTTTCATCCTTTCTTATTTATAGTATATGGTGTGATATGGTGTCGCGTCATTAACACCGCAGCTCCAAACGGATAAGATGTCTTTGTGGCTTAAAATAAAATATCATTTCGGAAAAACATTAAAACAAAAAGGAGACGTTACTGCGAGAGAGGTAAGCTACGATCGCGCCCATTTGACGAGATCAAACTATAAATGTGTTTGGGGCACGTTGTACACCTACATTCTCCGGCCCACATTGCTCGCTGCTTACGTTCCTCAGATCGACGATTTTATATATAAAAAAAGAAACATTCAGAAACTTTGGAAAGCGTGCACATTAAAGCGTTGCTCAAAGCGTTGCTATAGTTACTATAGTTGCTTGACTGCGTGCGTCTCGTCGGCCTGAACGCGTCCATTGCTCCGATAACATGCAACCAACTGATTTATTGAGGTATTAATCGAGGTGTCGCTGGTGGCATCCCCAGGTGAAAAAATAAATAAATAAGGCAGAATACGTATGTGGTCCTGTCACTTTGCTTAGCCACTTTCAATTTCAAGATAAAAATACTTTGTTCATTGTTCCTACATATAAGGTATATTGCTTGCATATCGCTATAAAACGCATATAGACTTTGACCCGCTCAACAACCAGCTCAGAAGTGTCAATAGGGAGTATTGACTGGCTGCCATAACTGAAGGCTTTGTGGTTAAGGGAGGGCTGAAAACTAGCATTTGCCCGATTCCTTTCGCTCAGTCGAAGCTGTTGTTTACGGCAGACAATAAGTTGTTCTTGCCATGTTTCGTGCTGAATGACAACGCCTGAATACTTCGAAGAAGGCTTAAGAAAACAGGGTAGGCTAAAACATGTTGGAAGGGGGGGATTAATCTTTTTCTTAATTAGAGATGTACATATCTTTCTAAACAAGATTTAGTGTATTATACTTGCGTGTGGGCGGCATTTAGTGTATAAAGTTGATGATTTACAAAACCCAATGGTGTCCGACATGCGCCCTTTTTCTTCAATTCGCTTCACACATGTGCAGCTTTTATTTATTAGAGTGCTTCTGAAACAAAAGCTGCAGATTTTTTAACAGTTTGGCAGAATTTTCAAGATCCATCTGGCAGGAACAGAAGCTAGGTAGTGGTTTGTTTTCAGCCAAGGAAGGCTGGAATTGTGGGTCACTCACGTTAAGTTTCTACATCTAATAGTTGCTATTTTATAGGCCGAGCATGACGCAAAATACATGGAAGGTATGGAGTTTACTCCGCCCTCTTAAGATGTGCAAGTAAAATCATCCCTCCTTACTCAAGACAAAAAAAGGAAGCTTTTCTTTAAGAGTAAAAACTGGCTCAGCTTCAGCGAACTAACCTGAAGGAGTTGCCTACTACAGCAAACACACTCAGCGTAGAGCAAGAACCCGACACTATCGTACCGACTTCTAACTTGGTCCGAAACGGCTGTACTTTCGCGGGCCTAAGTAGGAGATTCATTGGCACCCCACGGTGTGTTGTGGGATGCGAATGGAACGCATGGTGTTCCCGCCACTCGCAACTCTTTACCGCGCTTCTGGAAGCGAACGCTTCCTCTCCCACCCTTCTCCCCCGCGTACCGGGGCGCTTAAAGAGCGGTCTGGTTAACCAATCTGATCGCCACCCTCGAACCAGTTGCAGTTAACTGCCGCCCCGACACCTCGGGGCAACCCATCACGAAAGCCAATTACGGGAACTCCCCATTCCCCCGACCAACAACAAGCTGGAACGAAAACGTTAGTATCCAGTTAAAAAAACAACGAAATGAAACAAAGGGGTAGTCAGGAATGCGAAACAAACAAAAGACGGAAAGATGGTGGATCGACGAACTAAAAGAAACAAGAAAAGGAGGCGTCTTCTCCCAGAAAGAATTGGGAAAAACACATACACACTCACTCACTTTCTCTCTCTCTCTACACACACACACGTACACACACACACATATATATATATATACATACACACATACAAGAAAAAGAAAAAAACGCTTTCGTACTTTTGGAAGCGAAAAACAAATCGAAGGGCGGAGGGAGTGTCGGTGGAAGACATACAATAAAAGGCGAAAAATCGTTGGCAAAAAGAAAGAAAGAAAAAGAAAAACAGAAAAAGAAACGCCGTGGTTTGACATCAACACGGCGCTGGCTCTTTGGAGAACTAGAGGTAAGAAGGGGCTGATGCCTCCTACAGCGCTGCTAAGTTGCATGCGGCGCCGAACGGAGCTGGTTCTCCGCATCGCACCTCCGTGAACCGGCCCGAAACAAAGGGAGAAGAACGGGGCGCCATTCAGACTCCGACGCTGAGATGTATCAGCCAGATAGAAGGGGAAGCCAGAATGCTCCGCGGCTGAAAGCATATACTACTACTCTGGAAATGTCCTCCACGGAATGCAGCGGTTCTTGAAGAAAGAGGTTCGTACTTCCCTCGAGAAATCTTTGGTTTCTCTCGAGGGTGCACGTGCGTGCTTTTCATCATCTTTTTTTTTTTTTTTGAAGGGGTAGAAGTAAGCGTTTTTTCTCGTCATCGGCAGAAACATTAATCGTCATTTGGAGACAGTTCAACGTCCTGCTGTCTAATACTTCGCAAAAAAAAAATCCTGCGATTTTTGAGACGTGTAAAAACGATGTCACAAACACAACTAACGTGGTCTTGCCAAAGCGGTTCGGAAGGCTAAATGACTTTCCCACCAAGAGTGTTCGTGAGAGCTTAATTTATTTATTTATTATACCCTCAGGGCCCGAAGGCATTTCAGAGGCGGAGAGCGTATAAAACGGAAAGAAAAATGTAACAAATCAACAATACAGTAAACAGATAAAACAGTTAGGGATTTTAAACATATTACACGCAACAGCGAGCTCTTTAGGCGATCGAAAGATTCCCTCGTTAAGAATGTGTGGATGTCCTTTCTTTGTCCACACTCTGTGCGCCGAGAAACTGAGGGAAAGGAGGAGACGAGAGCGCGCGGGGGCGTCAGAACGCCGAGTTCTGATTGGTACGATTAGGGGTAGGCCTAAAGCTAGCTGCCTTTATCTCCACTGCACTCGTCGAACACGTAGAACGCGGAACGCCGGTGTCCGGCGTTTGGCTGTCGCATTCGATAATAGCGTTCGACGAGTGCAGTGGAGACAAAGGCAGCTAGCTTTAGGCCTACCCCTAATCGTACCAATCAGAGCTCGGCGTCTCGCCCGCGCGCTCTCGTCTCCTCCTCTTCCTCAGTTTCTCGGCGTATAGGAGTCTGCCTTCGTTAGACACCAGACGTTCCCTAGACAGCGTCGGCGGTGACCGAAATGAAACTGCCAGTTTCCATCCGCTTTTTTCGGAAAGCGAAACTGACGAGTGTCTGTGCACCCGGTGCGGCGAACACGGGATGTATGGGTATAATGCCCGAGCAACAAAGAAGGTCCTCGAGGAGGGCGGTTGCCGCGAGGACGCCCTCAACACTTGGCTGGCCACGCTAAATGCTTCACGCTCCTGGTCGCCTCTTCAGCACATCGCGAAGGCAACCGTCATGACTGCACCGAAAGTAAATCCCTCACGACATCTCGCTTTGTCGAGCCAACGCTTGAGAAAACACTAGAGATAAAAACTTTGAATAATGAGCGCGGAGCCGAAATGGTCTTTAATTATTGCATATTACTGCGTGTTGCCGTGCGGACCAGCTCAACACGATAAAGGTACGGGCGCACTTTAAATGTTAAGTTCGTTATGTAGGTGCCTATATCGACTGTACTCCGTTTACCCCCTGTACCGTAACTCTCTCCCTCTTTCGATCTCTTTTATCCCCTTTCTTTTTTACGTGAACCGGATACAAAACTTATAAAACAAACTTTTGAAATGCTAGACAGTGGACACAAAACGCAACATATATTGCCCCCAACGAAGGAGCATTCAGATGAAATGTGACCTGAACAGAGTCGGCTAGCTTCCCTTTGGTGTCAGAGTTCATATCGTACTTCCCTGACACACAGATCTCACGGGACTGAGCTCACATTGCAGAACCCTTGAGATCATTCTTGGGTTCGAACCCCACTTCTACCCGTTTTGATCTGGATGAGCATCGTACCAGAGTGTTGTAGTGTAATCACTATACTGCGTGATCATGCACGGTAAAGACCACAGGATAGCGATCGCACTGCGATGTCCCGATTGTATGTCAAAAGCAAAGACATTGCTAGACAAAGACATATCAATAGCAAAGAAATTACGTCAATTTAAAAGCCGACTAACACCCAAATCTCTAGGACCTCAGCATAAAAATAAATAAAAAAAACATTGAAGTTTGATATGACCTAAACGTCGAGGTTGATTTGAGTTAACCTACGACAATAAGTGATGCCACCCCTCCCCCAAAAATTGTCCATTAGCCTGCTCTAAACTCCTAACCCAGCACACATATTACGTTCCCCATGGTAAGTGCATTTTTAAGGGTTTCCCTGAAAAACACGCAAAGAAGTTCTGCACCACGTCTAGCGTACGTCTTAGCATATCACGAGTGCGCAGTTTGGTAACATAGTCTCAACGTATTTCTTAGTGTACGAGAAAGGCATTCGGAGCGTTTTCTCTCTGAATATAACCGTCTTTCCTCAATTTCCTTTCCCGGTGCTCAAGTTACCGCTTTAAATATTTCCGCGATTAAAACTTCTTTTTCTTTTTTTATTCAAGCATTAGAAATACGCAGTTTTCATACCACGTTCATGCGCGGAAGCGCGAAGAATTGTCGGTTTTACATTTCTTTTTCTTACCCTCGCTTTTATTGTTGTTTTTTCCCTGCACGAACGTTCGCTGCTAGGTTGATTTTAATTGACCTGCTCGTCGCCAAGAAATAACAATAATTATCCGGTTCTATCCGCATCGCTTTGCGGAAAGAACTTCACACAAAAACACAGCGGCGTACAATTCGTGCACGACTAAAACGCAAAAAGGCCCCACGCGAGGAAAGAAACTAATCCCTCTCGAAGCCGAATCACAGAGCGGACTTAATAGACGGACGCGCCACTACCACTTTTCCACGCCAAATGACACGCAGAATGCGATCTCACGCTATGCACACGCACCCGTAGCGAAAGCTGCATCACTAAAGCTCACCGGCCTTCAAACAACGGCGTCAAGAAATAAAACAAACAAAAACAATTGAACAAAACTGCGGACGCCAAGTAAGAAAAAATTCAAGCCCAAATTCGTATAATCACACCGTCTCAGCGCCGTGACAGAACGCAGTATATTTGACTCACACGAGAGTGCACAACAAATGGCCGCCGCAGTCCCATGAGGACTCGCGCGCTTGACACCGGTTGACCATGCCCTCGCTCACATTTGGGGTCTCGAGTAAAGCGGCTTTGCTGCCACCGTCGTTACCGTTTCTTTTCCTTGCTCTTTTTTCTTTTTTTTTGCGCGTGCGTGACGTTGCTTAAAGTCTTTCATTGTTAGATCAACGCTCGGTCGTCCGTGAACTGATTCTATGCCTTGCACGGGAAGAGTTTAAAGAGCTTTATATAGAGAGGGGTCTTCGTAAGGCGTATGCGACGATTGCCTCGTGAATGGGGGGGGGCAGCAACAATGAAGTCATCATAGTCGCCAACAGAAAGCACGACAAAGATTGAAAGGACGGTCGTAAGGACAGCCATGAGAGACGCGTGAATATGTTCACTCCCTTCTATCGCGGAGGCTTTTTTGTGCCGACAAAGGTATAAATTACAGCCCCAGCCAAAAGCAATACTCCTCTAATAGCTCTAATGACCGATCCGCATCGTAGGTTTAGCTTTGGATCTGACAAAATGAAAACTTTATCTTGGAATTTGAACGTATTTGTTTTGGTTATTACTTCTACAAATTTTGACCGGATTGTTTATACGGCTGCCAGTTGCCATAAAGCCTCTCCAGCTGAGTGCGTATGTAACAAGTACGCCTATACTTGAACTCAAAAGGGGACCATGCAATACGAAAAAGGCTGCGTGAAAAATGAATAAGGTCAACTTTCATTCTCAAACCTGGTAGCAATGCGTCAAAAAAAAAGAAATAGAATGCATTAAAAAAATGTTCCGTTTTTAGTTTTGGTGTATACTTTATACGTCTAAAAACAAAAATGTATGGCAAATTGCTAGGCAATAGTGTTGCGTACGTGAAACGGTCTCGCATCACAAACGTTTATATAATCGTTTAGCAGCACGTCTAGCCTGTTAAGCCAGACGCCTACGTGCACGGCGCTCTTCATCAGATAATTTAACGCGTGGCATGTGTACACTTGAAATGGCAAACCTGGTCATCAGCCAGAACCTTCTAATCAACTCCTCTCTTCCCACATCAACTCCTCATCTACGTCTCCTCCTCCGTCCGCCCCCCCCCCTCCCCCTCCTTGGCCTCATGGCCTCCCCATTAACCAATCAGCGTCGAGCACCTCACTCCTCCTCTCCCTCCCGTCAACCAATCAATGTCGAGCCTCGCGGCCACACTTTTATCCAGGCTTCACGAAATGCCGAACACATAGACAAAGAAGGCTTCACGTTAAAATAAGTCATAGCTTGGTTAGTGAAGAGGAGTAAGTATCGAATATATTACGGTGTTTCGCACGTTTCCTTGGCCGTACATACAAGCAGTCTTTGCTTTTGTGGGCTTGAACGGTTTGCATCAATTGCCTTAAATAAAATTCATATTTTTCTTATTCTTCATCTTATTATTATGTTCCTTCGCTTCAGCCTGGGTCTGATGGAATGGAAGCCCAGGGTCCCAAGTGTTCCTGATAAGAGCTCCGGTATTGCATACGAACCCTCCCGCGCTTGTTCAACGCCACGTAGAATAATCGAAGCCCGCTCTCCATATATCCTTTCGACGTTCCCATGGGACATCGAGCGCAGACGCAGATTACACTTTACAAAATTATCAATGAGTTCAATTGAGTTTCTAATGTAATCTTATAGAATACATTAGAAACTATATTGAAACTCACTGATAATTTTTGTAAGGATGGATACGAGTGTTGCGACCGCGTTCGGCTGGGCCTCGTGTCCAATGAAAGCGGACGGAGGACGCTCGGCGTCGGGCTCGGGCCGAATTGCTGTTCACAGGCCTCGATTGTGGCGCTGACTTATAGGGGCGCAGAAATGGCGGCGGTTTCGCCGCACGCGAGCAGTCGGGCCGTTGCCATATTCTATGCAGCTGATGCTCGCTCCCGGACACACCGCCGACACACGCGCATCACAAAGAGAGGAACGAAGGTCAACCGAAACGGTGCCAAGGAAGGTGAATTCGTGATCCGCCGAACCGATTACTTCGTTTGCTCTCGTTCTCGCCGACCTGGTACTCTTGGCTTCAAAGGCGTCTTGGATCGAGCCGAAAGAGGAACCGCGCTGCGGGCCACAGCCACCACTTCCTCGAGGTGGATCTCTCGCTCTGCGTGCTCCCTCACGTTTCAACGGAACTCACTTCCCAAGCGACGTGACACGCGTCTTCTCTCTTTCTTTTTTGCTTTGCTTTTGTTTCCTTTTATTTTCGTAGAAATGTGCTACCAATGCGTAACAGCAGAAGGCGTATACTATACTTCCTCGAGGGAACCGTCCCTCCAAAAGATGGAAGCGCGAAGAAGTTCTTCGATAAGCGCTACCTGTCGAAATAAAGAAAAAAAATGGGGGTGACTAAGATAGAAATGACTCGCCAGGGGTCCTGTACAAACTGGTCTTTGGATTCGGACGAAGTGGGAAATAAGAAGGAATTCGACGAAAAAGCTAAAGCCTTTGACCAGCAATTTCTGTTCTAGTCCAAATGATAGGGCAAGGTGTTCCCAAGAGCGAGGACCTTGCACGGACTGCTTTTTGTTTAAACTAAAAGAAAAAAAAAGTGGATACGTATAACATATGCAAGTGAAAGTGACCAACACGTGACTTTAATTAACGCACATATTCGCTGTCAGAACGTGATTGGCACTCGCGAACTCAAGGACCTTCCTTATTGCGGTTCCGTCTATTATTTCTAATTTTTTTTTCGAATAAAGAAAAAAAAATCGCCGAAATACAGAGATCACAGGCACAGTGGATCCCCGTAGCGGCATGGAAATAACAAAGGAATAGTGACTGATTGCGTTCACGTGTCTTTCCTGTCTTGTTTGCTATATTTGTGACGCGACCCCCTTCAAGCGTTGTATATTATGTTTTTTTTTTTTTTTTAGACCACGACCCGTGCGAAGCGTCTCTAATCTAGCCACCGCTGAAACCGAAAGTACCGACCGACCCTGCGATGAGGTCAACTACTATCCCTTCCATCTCCTCAAACCTGTCCCACTCTAACCATTCTCTTCTTACATCGGTTCGCCTGTACGTACTTCACGGAGCTCTTTAACACTCGATGCAAAGGGGGAAAAAAAGAAAAAAGAAAAATAAGTTGGATTCCTCAGCACCGACATAAAACCTGACACCCAAAAAGCAGAATCTGGCTCCAAGATCATTCTCGACGTCTGTCCGGCGGAGTCGGCCCGCACAGGAAGCTCGGCGGAGAAGAGAACAACAAGAGAATCTCACACCCACATCCGTGTCTCTTACAAAAAGGGGGAGGCCGAGAGGAAAAGCCCCCAAATGCACCGTAACAGTCACTGACCTCCACTTCTTACACAAGGCGCCGCGAAGGGTCCCACAGTGTGTAATCTTTCCGATTCCGCTTTGCCGATCCGGTGACGACGATGTCAGTCGTTGCCAAGAAGGCGGGGAGGACGCAGGATGCCCCCGCCGGACGCGCTGATTCCGTCCGTCCATTTTCCCGAGGCATCTAGCGCGGCGGCGGCGGCGCGGCTGGACAGCCTAAGAGCCCGAAAGGGACCCACCAACATGGTCACGGAGCAGAGATACCCCGAGCGTCTTCTGCCGGACTGGGGCCTGCATGCTTCATTATACATTCGCGCCAGGAGGACCAGGAGGCACCGAGACGCGTCCTTCTCGGCCAGAATGCAGCACCTCGCGCGTCTTGGCGGCTTGCGGCGGCGCGTCGGTTATTTCGAAATCCCCGCCCTTTCGATCCAAACCCCTCGCCCGATATCCGTCTCCTGAGAGCGTCGTGGACGGAACATCCCAGAAGAAGGGTCTTATCGCGGAGCTGAGAATTGTACTTTGTGCGCACGCGCTTGGCCGGCAGGACTGGGCTGGAGAGTGAAAGGCCGCTGTGTGTTAGTGTGGTTTTTCGTTTGCTTGTTCGCTCCTGCCGGCAGTGACATAGGCGGAGTGGGGGTTGGGGCCGAAACCCCCCCCCCCCCTGAAATAATCCAGTCCCCACCCCACTCTTCACGCCCAGCTCCATAACCAATCCCTCCTCCCCCCCCCCCCCTTCTCACGAAAAAAAGAAATTACCTGGCTGCCCACTGGTTGATGGGCCCCGATTTCTCTTTACTACCAAACTCGCATGCAATATAAGAAGAAAACGAGTTTGTTCATTTTTTTATAGTTTAGTCATATGTTTGGAGCACAGCGAAGCTAGACTGTGAGCATAAAGCCAGAACACTGAAAGATCCTTACTTTCAGAGAAAGCTCGTACAAAGGAATTTGTCACTCGAGGGCAATACAAGTTCACACCCACGGCGTTCACTAAATTCAGTATTACCAGCGTGGATAAATCATCCTCGTTCATCTAGGCTACATCATTGATTGACCACTGGAAGGAATACCAACACATGATGGGGAGGAGAGAAAGCAGGTTGTAGATGGCTTTGTAAGTAAAAAAATAAACGAAAAAAAAACATACAGGGAAGCGAGGGGCATGGCGCACATACTGAATATCCCTCGTACAGGTGTATGGCAATAACTAATTTGTAAACTCAAATTTGAAAGTTATAACAGTTCTTGTCAGTAACACGAATTCGCGTAGTTCAGAAGGAGAACAACCCCACCTCAAACAGTTTTAAAAGAATACGGAAACAAAATTTTAGCTTTTATTTCTTTGTTTAGTCAGAAACTACGTTGTGTCAGCACTTTAGGAACACCAGTCTTCCGCTCGTAAACGCACGAAAACTAATTTTAAAACGAATAAAACGATTTCTCAATACCACCTGGTAGTTGGGAGGCCGATGTGGTTATGACGTTGAATGCCTCCCGCTCCAGCGCCGCTCACGGAAGTACAGCGCAAATGTATAGACAACTCGGGCTTGAACGGAATCGCGAAGCTTGGCGAGGAAATCCACAGTGCTTCCGCAACGTGCATTCCACACCATCAAGATCGCCGTTCTTAGCAGACGATAGGTAGGAGCTTGATCTGAGGATGCGGGGACCTCAGCCAGGCCAACCATACCACTCCCCTCCCCCTCCCCGGATGCGCTGTGAATACCGCACTCAAATATGGCACCCAGTCGAATACCTTATATACATAGCTTGCAGGTGTCGCCATTGCTGGGTACTGACGGTTATTTCTACTTACTGGTCCCCTCGAGCTCCTACTTCTGCGGTGTGAAACTAAAACGGTGAACCGAACGCTCGACGGTACATAAAATACCGGCATGGCCGCGAATGACGTTACGAGCAAGCTCTGTTTAGGCCGTAGGGCGTACAGTCCTCGGATATTACTATTAAGCGAGATTGTCACGCGTTGACGCCACCAGGCGGCAAGGCTCGCAACTACAGTACCCTTGGCCGTGCAGAGGCCCTTGACGTCACGAGCGCAATACGCATCGCGCTTCTCGCTGGCCGATTTTGAAATGAAAGGTTGAGGGCTCGCGGCCCCTTCATTTCGATTCCGTACCCCTTTGAAGGGACGCACATACAACGGAATCAGTATATACGTCTTGCTAAGAAGTACAGGTGACACGCGTACAGAAACATATCAAGAGACAGAAGCGCATCCGCGAATATAGTATCAACGAGCAACCCGCGTCGCCCAGCGCGAAGGATAATGACATCGGCTGAGCGTTTTTTAATTGACGCGCTGAGCTACCGGCGACGCGTGATCATCGATTGACGACAGGGTATGCAAAGAGACGCGAAAAAAAAAAGTTGCACAAATCCAACAGTTAAAAAAGAAAAAAAATACGGAGGAGGGCTGTTTTTGTAAGTGTCAGATCGCAGAAGCCTCAACAAGGTGACAGACACTGCCGCGGTGAAAGTATACTCACGATTTCATCCGACCGCATACGGCATCATATCCGGAAAAAAAAAAAGAAGTAAAACACGGCGGAATGAAAGAGGAAAAAAAAACGAACACAGGCAGCAAGCGCAAAGGCAAGCAGGCGAAGAGGCATCAAAGAAATAACGATAATAACTCAATGAGGCGGGCTCCGGACATCCGATCCCCGGCATGCCCGCGCTGTTATTGCGGCTCTTGTTATTGTCGGAGCCCCGACGTCGTTGTTCTCGAGCTTCCCTCCCCCTCCGGATTTACGATCACGGCGAAAATCACGACGGCTGTCAGATCCGCGCACGACGCGTCGCCGCACGAGCCCCGGCCCGCTCGAGCGCTTCCTTTCATTTCCGCTGCCGGCCCGCCGGCTCGCTTTCGGCCCGTCGGATCGCTTTCGGCCCGCCGGTTCGCTGTCGGCTCGCAGCAGCGGCGGCGGCGGAGGATGGGGAGGAGCTGCTCGCCACGCTGTGGACATCGACGCCGAGGCAATATACGACGGGCCGTACAACAACGCGTAGACGGTAGAAGTCCTGACATGCGAGTGACATGCGTGGTGGCCAGAGATCACCACGATTGGCAGACTGGCCCGATTCTGGCTGCGCCGAAGAGCCCGCACAAAGGAAATAGAGAGAGAGAGAGAGAGCAGCATGAGTGGAGAGAGCGAGTATCAACGCGTAGAGTTAAATTTGCTTTTATTTTGGTATTACTTAGAGGTATGCTTTGAAACTTCGTGACGGCTTTCTTTTTATTTTGCGTTGTTTATATGTGCGCGTACTGAATGCATTCCACCAGCCCGCCCAAATCCGTCCTAGCTACAAAAAAAAAAAAAAAATCTAATACCTGTTGTAAGATTTTTTTTTTTTTTACTTTTGTGACGAGGGGGAGCCTGCGACGCGTGGCTTAGCGTTGAGTGTGGCGTCGTCAAGTTAAGTCTGCATCGTCTTTCATTATAGTTGCCGAAAGGCTTTTGGACGCTACCATACCTCGTGGTATGTTAGTGACATTCTTTTGTCGAATCGCTTTCAATGATCCCTTCGTTTTAGCCATCCTTTTTTATTCAGCCATGTTTTGCTTCTTTTTTTGCTGGATATCTAAACGGTGCGATTGGTTAGGTCAATTTGGGATTGAAAGGTCCGCGTTTGTAAAATCCAGTTATATAAGCACTCGTGGTAGCCAATCAGGACGTAACAGGGGTTCTACCGTCGTAAACATTCAATTTCCCTAGGAAAAAAAAAATTTCCTCTCGTGGCGGTATTGTACTGAAGTGTATGAACATTTAGTAGCTATACATCAGAATGATTTGGACAATTTTTTTGCGGAGACACCTGTCTAGCAAGCATATGTATACATGTTTTCACTTCACGATCGGAGACATTTACGAAAAAGAGTCTCATATCTCGTGCAAGCTAACATGAACGGCAACACATGCTCTCCAAAAAGGACACTTTCACCTGTTTACCGTGAACCTACAAACCTATACCATCCACCGGGTCGCGAACGCGGCCTAGTGGAAATCAGAAGTCTTAAAACATGGAGAAAAACAGCGCACGGGGAACACCGAAGATGCCCCGACGTCCGAGACGTCATAACACGGACGAGGACGGGGTCAGCGCCACCGGCGGGAGAGTGCGCGGAGACAAGCACCGACAATTTGGAGTGGTCGACGGACCCCAGAATCAGCCGCCGTCTGTGCGTGCATCGCGCGCATGATCGCCGCTCTTCTTATTTCTCTTTTTCCCCTTTTACAACTCGCTAATCGAAGACGGGCCGCCCTGTCGATCGGAAGCCTTCGTAATGAATAGACGCGCACGGCGCGCAGCAGCGAAGCCCCTTCGCCTCGCGTGTGTCTCCGCCCTTGTAACCGACCGCGGAACCCGGCGAAGCACTCAACCAGACTCAACTAGAAGGGACCAACCGCCGAGACGACGACCACGACAATCCCGCAAAAGAAAATAAAGAGAAGGACGGTCTAAACAACGACTAACGCGAATAACAAATGAGCACCTGCGAAGTCCAGCACGCCGCTGACGATCATGCGTACGGAGAACGAGAGCTGCGGTGGGATAGGCTCAATTCGGGAGAGAAGACAAACTCGGAAGAGGCAACAAAAAAAGAAGGGGGGGGGGGGACGTGCTACAGACCCGTCCATAGTAGTTAAGGAACTGGCCGCTCTCTGTGCAGTGCAGGCCTTATATTGTTTTCGGGTGTCTTTTTGTGTGCGTGTGTGGTTGGTTTTCCTCGGTTTAGCTTTGAATTCCACTTTTTCCCTGCCTGTGGCATCGGAGCAGTGAAGCGGGACGTCGACATGCGTGATTGCCGATATGCGGTGTATGATGCGCGCAGTGTCCGGAAACTTGGGCCAAAAATTAATGACCGTACACGTAGTCATTATTTAGCGCGAATACCGGACCGGTCCGTCGTATAGACTCGCCGACGTGAGCATAGACGCGACTGGTATTATCGCTTCGATTTTAAACTAAATTTGTGAAAATAGATGCTGTATTGCACGCTACCGCTCCCCCCCCCCCCACCTTTCCCCTCCCTATCCTCACCCCCGTGTGTTGTCTTTTATTCCTATGCAATAAAAACATGGTACTAATAGAAAAAAGAGCTGTCCACAAAGTAGATTATTATGTATGGAGCTTACCTAGCAAGACGCTAGCACGTTCGATCCGTGACTGAGCAGCCTTCTCGCCACTTTTATCACGACATAATTTTCGAAAGTTATTAATTAAACCACCCTTTTATGGTTACAAAAAAAATATAAAAAAAGACAGCTCCCTTTTGCAAACAAGAAACAGAAAGAACCACAAAAAAGCTGCAAAGGCCTTACATGATAACAGACAAGCCGTATACAGTATGTACAGTCGTCGTGCACCTGCCCTGGTTGATGCATATACGCACGTGCAGTCGCACGCAGGCCACGATCCCTAGTCCTTCTGAATAACACGGACGACCCACGTTCCGTCTATGTGGGCGACGTATTTACACTTACGTAATATTTTTCCATAGGATCACGACCCACCCCACAGATACTCTGTTTGGTCAACGACACACATCAGCGCGGGACACTCGGGTTATAGAAGGGAACGTAGCCTTCTTCCTATATCTCTGAGGCCCGCCTCTCTATTCTTCTTTGCCCTTTTTGTCTGAGGCTCGGGGGCGGGCTCGTCTCCGCAAGGGGGAGGGATATCGGGGCAGTCTGGACCCCACCACGCATCCCATCGCCGAAATGGATCGACACTCATGAGCAGGGGAAATTCCGGGCCAGAGCAAATAATCGCTCCGGGGTCGTCCGCCTAACGGCGACGCGAAATACGCCCCGGCCCAGGCCATTCTCCCTTTGCATCGACGTTTTTTTTTTTCTTTTTTTTCTTGGCTTGTTTTTTTCTTTAACTTGGCTGGTGTACCAAGATGGCTGCCTGCTATACACGAACACACGGCCCTGACGTCACGCTGGTGCGGTGGCGCTGTTGCCGGCATGGCGCACGTGCAGGTGCTTCACTTCAATCAAATTTGATTTCTGCGCGCGCACAGTGCCCACACCTGGTGTGCGCAAACGCTGACTTGTTTTGTAAGCAGCGTGTCAGTCTATAGACATTTGAAAGTATGGCCTCTGGGTACCGCCATCCTGACCCATACAAAAATGATCAATTAGTTTCAATTGAGTGTCTAATGTATTGTTATACACTGCCTTAGAAACTCGATGGAAACTCATCGAGTTTCCATCGAGTTTCCATCATCGATATACCCACACAAGCAGCAAGATGGCGGCGCCCATGAGGCCGTACTTGCAAACGTCTTGGCACAGACTGTCTGCTACATGCCGTGACGCTAGGTTTCCTTGCATCACCTCGGGGATCCCGGGTCATGGGAGGCGGACCTCGGCAGCGAGTTTGTTCGCGAATTATCGTCCTTGTTTTCGTATACGGGGTCGGTAAAACGTCGGCAATGTAGGCGCCCGGAAATGTAGCTTCCAAAGGTTAAAAAAAGGCGAGACGGGGGAGCGGGCGTAGACGGAGAGCGAGGGCGTGCACGGAGAGAGAAAGCCTCTTCTCTAGATGTACGGCGGGAGGAGGAGGGAGAGAGGGGAGAAGAAAAGGCAGGTCTTGTTCCTCGCAAACCTTCGCCGCCGCCGCGGCTCGTGCATTCTTGGGGGAATCTCGAGAATTTGAGAAAGTGACGGTGCGAGTTTTATGCTTGTGCCTTTTGCTTACGTTGACCCCTCTATTATAATCCCCCCCCATCTCCCCCCCCCTTCCAGTTGTGAGGGCGAAAAGTTGGTTGTGGTACACGTACATTGTACCACACAGGAGTCGAGCCAGGGGTGCTGGCTATTCTTTGCGATCTCATTTCTCTTTTTCTGTTTTTTATTCTTACTTTTTTGTTTTTTTACGTTTAGGAGGAATGTCGTCCATCTGCCAGCAGCCGACCGCCTCGGTAAGAAGTCCAGCGGCGATTGGTGGACGGGAGGATTACAGTTATTATGTGTGGTTACCGCGCCAGCTGCCGCCAGTCCTCCAGTTCACGGGGAGGATAATTTCCTTCGATGACGGAAATGTCGTCGATGCCAGCAAAACGAGCAGATTTTAAGGAACAATGCGAGCGATCAGTAAGTTTAATTTGAGGCGTCGTATTCAGCCCCATACAGTTCTAGTTTCCTGCGGAATAGGATAGGAAAATAATTTTGATTTATATGGCTTCTAAATAGCTTCAGTTAGTTTTTTTTTTTTAGTAGCAAAACATATTTGTGATTGAAGAAAGAAAGATCGAATACATTTAAAGCAGTTATTTCTAAGATTGTTTTGTGTTTTTTTAATCGTTAATCTTAAAAATACCATGGTTTAAAAAAACACAAAAAAAACCGGACGTTCTTGTAAATAATATTATAACTTCTGACGAATTGACCGGTGCCTTTAGTGGGGTTAATAGTCGAGACAGTGCTGTCGCTGTGTGCACACATAAATGTATTGTAAATGTAATGAAATGTATTCGATCATGCATTCTCGTGGAGAGTAGTTAGGTTCGCACGAGTATCCTGTAAGTGCTCTGATTATTATAACAAAATCTTGGGCATTTCATTACGCAGCGAATGACTTTCGTTCACTGCACATGCAGTGAAACTCGTCTGCAGAAGAAGGTGACGATATTTTTTGAGGACGGTGATCGTTTTGTGGCTTGCAGCACTGCTTAAGAAATTACATTTCCTTATTGAGTTGGGAGATAACAAGATTTCTAAGATTTAGCTTTTTTCGGCTTGCATAACCTCCATCTAAGCCATGTGAACTGAGCGTGAGAAATTGAGACGCGTTAAACTTTAAAGTATGAAAATTACTGTCCATAACTTCATTTTCGCAGGGCTGGATATTTCGCGAATTTTGAAGAGTTTTGGTTTCAGAAATACTTAGCGGAAACAAAATTTCCCGATTGAGAGTGGTGTGCTATGTATGGGTTACCATAGTGTAATATATTCGCGATGTTTCACGAGTCGTAAAATTCGCGAAAATTAGGTACTCGCGAAAATGGAGTTGCTTACAGTAGGTTGTGCTCTCATAGCTGAATTTCATACACCGGTAGATACCCTATCGAGTGCACTCGTAACGTCCGATAAACAGGCTGTAATCGATATATTTTTATTAGTGAGAAAGTCAGTGACTTTTAACCACAAGATGTGCCAACAGTAGCATCTCTAGGTGTAGAGACTCGTATATCTGAAAAGCGCCCTGGTACGGTTATCCATCGGAAGATGCGAGCACGTTTAAGAAAGATAAATAACAATATAGTAAAATGCACTAGTTCATAGGACGAACAAAAACATGCCGCTATGACACTGCCAGTAGAATTCTGAAAATGCGTCTATATTCCTAAATATGGATGAAGTAAGTTAAACAACAGAAAGGAAAGAGCTATTGAATTGATATACGTGTATATAAATATAGAGTAATTGAAACAGTTATACGAACGATGCACTTCATGTGTCGCTGCCCAAAGTCGAAGGAAAAGAAGCATTCACGCGCTCCTTGGTATAATATAGTATCCAGCCTTTAAAACACAACACACTTTTTTTTTATAAAAAGACGCTTTGAATATAGTATATGTATATAAAAGAAAAAAAATCATGCAAGAGTAACTTAAAAAGAAAGAGCAGATAGAACCTACGATATCAGCTCTGTGGATGACCCTTGGTAAATGCCTGATAATAACTGAAAGTAGATATATAGACGGCAATATGATAGCATCAGTAAGAAATAATCGCTTCATTCGCGACATATTTCGACGCCAAATAAAAACGATTTGCTACCGTAACTTCCGGAACGCCAACTTCTTCCGACTCTTCGAGAACGCATAAAGAGGGACGGTCCACACTCGAGCCGCGAGAGTTTCGGGTTTAAATTGAGCTCGTTGGTACATACTACTGGCCATCATGTCAGCTGAACACGAAAGAACGAGAATACAGAGAAAAGGACTGGACGAATACACCGCTGTTTGTACAGTCCTTTTCTTTATGTTCTCGTTTTTTCGTGTTCAGTTGACCCGATGGCCAACGCGAGAGTTTGTCTCGGAGAGAGCCCTTCATAGCCCTCTGCAGCACAAATATACTGGAACACGAAATTAAATATCCGTTTTATTTCTAATACCAGCGTTCGCGTTGGCTACATCGCTTAATCGACTTCTAACAATTTAGACGTCCTTAGATTGCAAAACCTTAACGGGATATGTATACACTGCGCGACACTTTAGCGCCAACAGGACTTCGGAATTTTTTTTCTCTTTTACTTCGCAAGGGCGCTGGCGGGCATCAAATTTTTCCACTGAGGTTGGTAGCCCGAATGAGTACCTTCCATCATTAGAGTTTTGATGAGAGTCCTTCAATACTGAAAGAAAGAACAGACAAAAACCGACGACGGCTTGTTTGCGCTGACAGTGTCGGGGAGCGACAACCACGCATCATGCTTTCACGCGCCCCAGAGTCGGTGACAATTTAAGAACCGAACCGATGCTGCCGCATCCAGCGCGAGCTTCCTGCTTTTTATAACACTTCGGCGCGGCCAAGGCCCGGCGAAAGGAAAAATGCGCTCGCGCTGGAGATGAAGCATCTGCTCCATTCTTAACCTGTCACCGACTATATAGTGTCCTGCCACAACTCCGCGTCCCAACCCGTCCGATTAGACGCCATACAGCATGTTCGTTTGTTGTCTAGTCTAGGAGCTGTCTGATGTATACCTTGGGAGGGACACGCCGCGGGCGCCCGTCGGGCGAAGCGCCAACTCGAATCTCGGACTAGGGCGAGTTAAACGACCCGTATAAGGTGTATACGAGCTCCTTCTCGTCGAGGAACTCTCGACTGCCACGCTGCCGGCATGCCACATTCTCAGCGACAACATTCGTAGTGTCCCCAACATCGAGCAGAAAGTCACCAGCTGTAAACAAGAGCCGGCCGCTTGCTTCGCTATGTCACGTCGCCGAGCACATTCCGAAAGCGAACGGACCCGTGGAAAGCAGGAGCGAGACGGCCAACCCTTGTTACGGACAACGAGAGCGCACGCCGTCTTCAGAGCGAGCGCGTACACGCGGAACTCCTTGAGACCGGCGTCCCAACTCGCACCGTGACATGCCCCGCGCGCTAATTAGACCAGTTCGCCGCCGTGAGTTCGTCCACTAACATTCTGAAGAAAGCCCACCGCGCGAGCGCATACGTCCTCCACAATGCGTGCCTGCTGGCTTCGCGATCCGCTAACGGGAACACCTGCCCTAGAAAAGGAGAGCGCTCGTCGCTCGGGGACGCGCCGGCCAACACTTCTGCGCCCGCGTTCCCGCTAACCCCGCGTCCGTTAAGCAAACCCCGGAGTGGAGGAGAGGGTACTCACGCTAGCCGAGCCCCGGAACGGGCCGACAGCCGACGGTGACGGTCCCGGAGGTGTCACGAGGGACCGTCGAAAATCCAGAGGACGGTGTCGACGACGCGAGGACCGGCCCCGGTTCAGCGCACGCCGGTGTTCGCGGGGGGTTCACACGCACAGGCGCGGGGCGACCGGCGCGGGTCTCAGCCCGTGGGGTCCAGCGGCCCGCGGTCCCCTCGCAGCGCACCGCACTCGCGACTCTGTCGTAATCCCGGGCGAGAACCCCGGCGGGCATCCACGGGGACGGTGAGGCAGGTTCGGCGGACGTCCCTCGTTGACCACGTCCAGGAAGAAGGAGGGCCCTCAGAGACGTGTCTCGCGTGCCATGGCTGGTGCGGCGGTGGGCCAGCGACTGCTCTGCTGCGGCGTTCGGAGCGGCTCGCGGCTGCCGGCTGCTCGTTCCTCGGGCCCGCTTTCCCTGCAAGGAAAGGGACGACGGTCACGTGGCCGCATCGGGAACCGGTTTCCCGGTCGTGACGTAACGGCGGCAGCCGGCCACGCTGCTCTGCACGAGGGCGGCCCGCAGGGTGCCCGACCGGAGGAGGCCCGCTCTGGAGTCTTGGGACACCCCCGCTGGGACACCCGCCGCCCCCACGGTCCCCGGACGGATGTCTTCGGGAGGGACACGACGACGTGTTGCTGCCGGAGCGTTCTTCGCCCCGTCGTAACTGCTTCGCACTTCTGGAAAGGTCGTTGGCTTGCGCAACATCGTGATTGTTCGGGAACAAGATCGTGCATCTAGAGAATTGAAGGATGGGTCTGTGGCACTACTCCTTCTGAAACGCAACAATGAAAGGAGAGGAGTGGGCAGTGTTTCGAGTACTAGGCGGGCAGTGAGAAATGGGTAATTGATGCCTTCTGTCGCCCGTTTTGTGATGTTGCATTTGTAGAAAGGGGAAGCTTGTAGCAAACGACATTTTTGGATTGAGCGAACAAGCAGATATTGTCAGTGTTCAATAGAGTCCACGTAGATAAGACATATGTCTTAAAAAGTTGTCCACGCAAATAATACACAAATATATATTTAGGTTTGAGTAAATCTGAAAGGGCCAGACATTGAGGCTCTCGCGTCCGTTTTAACAAAACACCTTGTCGCCCGTTACAAGTTGCCTTTTGTCCACGAATAGCGAACAGATGCTGCAGAAAACCTTTCCGTTGAAGACTGCCCGAAGCGTAACGAGCTACGTAATCCCGCAGTAAAATAAAATTAAAATAAAATCGGGATTGTATACAAGTCGGGGGGACGACGCACGACGCGGATTATTGCGGCCTTGTTTGTCTGCAGGCTGCCAGCGTGTCATTTTGTCGAAGTGAGAATCGCCGAGCGTCACTTGGCAGGATGACTCCGGGTAAGTGCTCGACTCTTACGGACGTTGCGTGGGCATAGGGCTCCTGCTTGTGCCTGGCGGTCGGTGATCCCCGTCCGGTCGCATTGCGGGTCCGAGAGGACGGGCGCGTTGATGCCTTCTTGAACGGTATCGTCTCACGTCCGCTCTTAGGCCATACAGTGCTCGCTCTAACGAGCATTTCGTAATATCGGCCTCGGACGCTTCGCGAAAGCGTGACAGCTCGCGTAGTAGTCATAAGCGCAGAGTTCTGTCCTGGCTCCAGGTCGCGTGCGAAGGAGATGAAAACCGAGCACCAAAGCCTCGCTCCTTTTTGCACTGTTGTTTCCGTCTCTCCGAGGATAAGATCCTCTGTAATATTCAGTTCCGCTATCTCACGTAGATTGAGGACCACCAACTTCAAGGGGTCGAAGAGAGAGAGAAAAATGACTGGACTATAGAGATGCCAGCAAGCTACTTCTAGACGGTATCGAAGCATTAGCTAAGGCTTCTCCTCTTTGTTTCACCATAAGCCAAGTGTAGGCGCTGCGAACTTCCGATTGGGCCCATTGATTAGAGTCCAAAACAGAACCTGTTGGCGTTCGTCATGTTTCCGCGGGTGTGCTATATGGGCTCGTTAATTTAATCGAGCGCCGTCAATGGCAACCGGGTATAGCCAAAATTGCAGAAAGTAATTTTGGAAAACCAATATATCTTCATACCACCACACATTCTTCTAGTTTGTATGCTCTCTTTATTTAATGTATAACATCCGATGGAGATATCGGCGCTAATTTCACAATGCCGGCTACTCCCTATACCAACCGTTACACCAAGAATGCACCTAAAACGTTCCCAATTGTCAAACCTGTACATGGGCCGACAATCTAAACATGTGCATATTTAACACTCGTACTCATTCGCACACGCATTCAGATCAACACATGCAAACAAGTTATTTATGCACATTGCTGAACACCACATTTTTACGCGGGTGTATATTAAGATTGTTTCAATGTTAGGATAATTACTGTTTGATGAACACCCTAGAACAAAAATATATTTCAGGACTTGTGAAGGCTGCAATATCCCCACAGTTTACAAGCAAAACGCTCCCCATACCTGTAGAAATCATTTTTTTATGCACACAAAGAGCAAACACAGGCACAAGGAAGCACACACAATACGCGGTATCACGAACCTATTGACTGCTCCGCGGCCTCATATACTCGATTACTGAAAGATACTCATTTACCGATGACCAAGCTCCAGCAATCAATACGGTTGCAAGAATGTTGCCTTATTATCGTCAATAAAATATAATTTCTTGAAGTTTACTAAACGTATCTAATAAAGATCGGTGATACAGAGAATAATCATTCGTCCTAGAACAGCCCCCGCTAAAAGATTTTCAAGCAGGTATCTTGTCGCTTCCCCGCAATGCACTGCGGCACACTTTTTCCGCACCTTTTTTACGCCCTTAAAAAAATGTTTTATGCAACGGCACCCTTGCTGCCCTACAATTATAAAGGGTGTATCACTCAAAACAGAAGTGATTAAATGGCGGAGGCATCCAGAATATCCTTGTTGCACCTTTAGAGGTGTAAAACTTTGTAGTGTGTATGGATCGCACGCACGCTGTCAGTATAGTACCCAAAATAAGGGTGCTGAAAGGGTGCAAGCCCCTAGCCTCTTCTTACACCTTCACGGGTGTAAAACTTTCGCAAAGTGTATGAACGCTCTTGGTCGCACGCTGTAAGTTGTTCTTCGCTATGTCATATTTGAAAAGGGATTGTCACGAATACACCTACACCGTTCAGCGCTTTCTTCTGAACTGTTGGAAACAGCCATATTCCTAGCAGTTTTGTATACATAGTAAACAATGGAAGATGTGATCGGCAGTAGGTGCGCTCGACGATCTCGCACTCCTTGCCGCGCGGAAGGGCCCGTGATATATAAGCGTAGATACGAACAGCGACGTCCAGAGAACAAGGACGCCGTGTTGCTGGGAACAGGCTGCGATGGGAAATCCAAGCGCTCCTTCTATCCAAAGCGAGCTCGAAGTGCAAGTCGCTTCGCGAGGGCATTGTCGACCTCAACAAACGGGAATGATGGACAATAGCAGCAGGTGCTATAACCGCTGCCAATGCATACAATTGTTGCCTTGAGATATTGTTTAGAATGCAAGGAGTTCATGGCGACGAACCGTCATTATACCCAGGTATCTTGATTAGCACGCTTGAGCGCTTAGTCATTTTTGTAGTAATTGTCGCATGCAGCAGCCATTGTGATCTTAGAATCGCGCTGCTCGGAACGCGTGCTGCACTAGGCGCCTTTTCTTTCTTCTCATGCCGCGAATGAGCATCCGAGTTGACCTTGATTTGTGCATCTCATTTCTGTCAGCAGCCTCCGGCAGAGACGCCGGAGCTGTGCTGGATCTTGCGCGCAGCTAACTGCTTGAGTTAATTAAGGCCGCGCTTTCTCTCTCGCTATTTCTTAATTCTTTTTTCTTCTGATATGCAATAAGAAATTTGAAAGGAGTAGTTTGGTGCTTGTTAACACGTTTCTCTAACGTAATAAATGTGAACATGCGGACAATACTTCCGATTCCACTATTGCAACACAAACCTAGCAGCTTCGAAATTACAGTCTTTAGTATCGTTTAATGTAATATGCATGCGCGCTTGAATTTCTTGAGGTCTGGGTGATAGCATAATCATAGTTATACGACAACAAATGAGCTTGTTGAAGTTTATTTCTTCTTTTGCTCCGAAAGCAGGGACGTTTGATATTTGATTCAATTTGTAATGCATCTTATTTGAAATTAGAAAAACTTTTTCCTGACATGACATAGCTGACGCGCCTAAGCCATCGTTCCGGTCGCTAATTTAATCGAACTAATATCATCTTAGCGGACAGCGAGGAGTTTTTCATCAATGTGTTCTCAAAAAGCGACTTTTAAAGCTGCCTTGTCTTATCAGTTTCTGAAGAGAATTAGAGGGTAGAAGAAAAGAAAAAAGAGGTCCTTTTGCATTTAGAAGTCAAGGACCGTGCCTGGCCGTAAATGCCTCGCTATCAGAGCACCCACTTTATTGGATTACGATCCTAACAGCGTGCCGTTCCTCCTTCCAACAAGAAACATCGAAGCAATTTGAAGGTGATTCCTCTTCAAACACTGAAACGTGAGCGAGACTGGTCGGACCACCAGAACGTTCACGTGACCACTTCTCGAACAGTGAGCGCGCTATATCGATACATAAAGCACGTATAAAAAAAAGTGCCATAAGAACCCAAAGTTTATTTAATGAAAAAGGCACGATCCGAATTTCTCGGCGCGCTTCAGTCCATGTTTCGATGCGAGGGAACCGGAGACCGCTAGGCGGATCAACTCTCCCCGCCACCGGTTTAGTGCATCGAGGCTGGTGCGCGAAAGCTGCCTTCACACCGGTTGGGTCGGACCTTATCTTCCGAACACGCCGAAACAACGGGAGGGTCTCTCCCGCGTGTCTTTCGTGTCTCTTGGCTTCTGCCGCACATCCTAACCGAACCCTTTGATTTTATTTTTCTCCCCCTTTTTACGAGGACCGGCGCGCGGAACGTGCATGCATTTAAGCCCGTCCACGGTCTCACCCACGAGACCTTGGAAGGTCACGTGAGCGCATAAAAGATGGCGCATAAGACCGGACACTGAGGACGCGTTCATCGGTTCTTGATCTCTAGCGGACGAGTCTTGTATGCATGTATGTATGTAGTCTTTATTTGAGACGAAAATAAGTCCGGAAAAGGGGGGGGGGGGGGGGGGGGCTGGGATAAAAGAAGACAAACTTGTCTTCTGACGGGACCCCAGCCCCTAGTTTTTACAGCACTCAGCAGACAACCAAACAAACACTGAAATGAATTCTATTACCAACGGCTTTTACGGGTCTGCCCAAGAAAGAGTCAATGATCTGGTCGTGGATGCAGGCGAGTGGTATGTGAGGTCGCGGCGTTATCGGGTGGGGGAAAGATCATACGCAAACCGGACTGTCTCATTTTTTTTAGCATTGATTGGAAGTTCAAGTATTCCCGTAGGTACCGACTGCGTCAGGATCAGTCGCCGACGAAAGGTCAAAGCGCCGCGGGTAAACTCCAGATGTGGTCCTTTCTGCTTGAATATGAATAGACTGTGCTGGCGTCAGCGTCGTGCAGCAGTTACTCGAACCATGAAAATCTTATACGGGCAACTGCTCCCAGCCTGCAGACGGCTCTGACAGGGACCCAGACGACCATTGTTTGGGACAGTATGCTATGCGGAGCGAAACTGAGGGAAAGGAGATGAGGCCCGGTAAGAGGGAGTGCTCACATGTGCGACGAAGCTCCTGGGCCCGGAGCGACGTCTTGGCCCTGGGATTCTCGTTCGCTGGAACGCCTCTGTTAGTTGTTTGTGGACCGGCAACGTTTACACTTTGAGCGTATTTAATCTTCACTTTTCCAAAGCCCAATTCCTCGTCCGTAAAAAAACCAGGGGTTTTTGAAGGCCGTAGAAAAGGCAAGACAGCCGCTTTTACGACTAGCTCCCTCAGCGCCGGAGCTGCTCCTCTGCTCACACCGCTCCCTCTGTGCCAGAGTTCGGCGCTCCGATGTTACCGCAACATCTACGCAAAAAGCGCAGTGCTCTCATCTCCTCTCCTTCAGTTTCGCTCTGCATGTCCTAACGGACCACCATTGTTGTTTCGAACGGTCTCAGGACAGCAACAAAGATACTTAGGCAAGTATATCTAGCCATTGAAAATTCAGCATGCCGCCGATTCATTCTACGACGACACGTACCGCTGACTGCGCAGACCCGAGCAGTTTAAAAAGAAATGAAAGCCATAGTTGGAGCACGGTCGCGCAATGCGGGTGGAATGGTGCCATCACGTACCCGAGGACGGAGGTGCGACGTGGTTAATTCTCATAGCCGTCGTGGTTGGCGTCGTGGATGCCACTGACGACCACCACCAGTGATCCGTGAAGTGGGTAAGCGCGGTGGGAGTTATTAAACCATCCAACATTACGCGTAGCAACTGGATACTGCCAAAGTGGGATGTCGTATATAGCGAGGAATGTTTGGAAACAAATGTTTGAAGCAGACGACACGAAAATTCTCCCTTCGTCGCGCCATTCTTGGCGGAAAGCCGGGGCTGCCCTCTTCGCTCTCTTCGCACGGCACGGCCGACGGGAAGTTCCGACTTCCTCTCCTCCTGCTAAAGAAGGGAGAGAAAAAGGTTTTTCCTTCTTCGCGCGCGCGGCGACGACAGCCCACTAGGTCGAAATCTCTGCAAACTGTCGCTTGTAAAGTTATCGCTTTGAAACAAGGCACGAGAGTAGATGGAAGGAACAAAGAAACGAAATAACCTCCAAAACGTGGCAGACTGGCCGCAAATAAACTTAGAGGCCGGTACGGCTGCATTGCTCAGCAATATTAAGAAACTTGAGGAAACCCAAATGAAGACTGATGAAGGTGTGCAGTCTTTGAAAAACAGAGCCGTAAAGTTGGAAAGTAATCAAGCCTCTTCGAGCGCAAAAAGTGCCGAGCTCAACATCGAGGCACATCATGATGATCTGGTGTCTTATCTTCGTGCTAAGGTTGATGACTTTGAGAATCGGTTCCGCATGAACAATTTAATATTTTTCGCTATTAAAGAAACAAGTGAGCGTAACACATGGGCTGTTTCCGAGAAAATATTTAAAGATTTCTGTGAATCTAAACTAAAAGTAACTAGTATTTCCAGAGCAGATCGAATTGGTTGTTTGTCGGGGGATAAACAAAGACCGATAGTTGCGAAATTCGCCAGTGAAAAAGAAATCGGAAATGTCCTTGCAAACTGTTTTAAAATTAAAGGTATCAAAATCAGCGTGAAGAATGACGACTCGGAGTTGGTTAGAGCCAAAAGTTAGAAATCTTCATCAGTTTTCACAGACTAGTATTAAGTAAGTTGGGAACGAGAATGACAAAAAAATCCTGGAGAAGGAGAACAAAGAGGACAAAGGACAAGGGGACAAAGGACAAGGGGACGAAGGACAAGATACGCTTGCTCTTTGACAAACCTTTTAGCAACGATGTTGTGTATGTCTGTGATAGCGCAACTGAATCTGCTGTCGCATTTGGGAACATCGTGGCTCTCACGGATACATGGTTAAATAACGAAATTGCTGACTTTATTGTTTTTGAGAGAGTTTTCTTTTTTAATTCATTTCGTCATGACCGAGTACGTCGTAAGGGTGGTAGGATACAGTTCGCTGTTAAGAAAAGTTTAAGTTCGCGTATTTCTCTGGACGCAAGTTTTGAAAGTGTTTGGCTATTAAAAACAACAAAACAGCAAATATGTCAATGTTGTCCATATAGGCCACCCGACCTCATCGAGGACTTTGTTGGATCATTCCATGATGCCCTTTGTACTCTGTCACCGCTATATCCTGGTTGCAGTTTGATAATCCTAGGTGATTTCAATTGTCCTTGCATTGATTGGACTCAAGCTTATCCTTGAACTCCGACTGACACTGCTGAATGTGCAAATTTTATCGATGTTTGTCTTAAACTTAGACTGCCGCAGCTTGAAACAACGCCAACTCGGTCCACTACAGTCACAAGACATTTGTGCCATCGCATGCTTGCGCATTCTCTTAGAGGGTTACGGCAACGTTTCCATAGAAGCCCATGCATTTAATATACAAATATGTCAACAGCACCTAATCGTTACACTACTACTACACCATTCTACTACTACATTCTTTCGTATACCGCTATTATTGTGCCAAAAGTTCAAGATGACGTGTAAACTGCAGGTCCCTGAGTCGAATAAACGTTTTGATGTATTGCCACTACGGATAGTATCACAGTTTATTCTTGGGTACAAAAAACTCGCTATGACCTTATAAATTAATTAGAATCCCACCTCAATATTATGGTAAATTCTGTAGTGTCTGAAATGTGTATTACATCTATAGAAAAATATATTTCGTAGGCACCTAAGGCAAACTTTTGAGAAACAGCAGAGTTAAAACAAGCACAATTTAAAAATACAACAGTGTAGAAGATTTACGGTACCACTGCAGTAAACCAGAAGAATCGATGATGTGCTTGGCATATCATCTGTTTTTTTTTTCTTCTCGAAATATATTTTTGGGGTTCCGGAGACCGATTTACCAAATAAGGTGGATTCGTTCTCGTTTAGATGTTTACGATCATTTCAAGTATTCTGCTACTGACAACAATAAAGTATAAAAAAAACTACTGTTTTGTTTCAGGATAACGTAAAATTATAAAAAAAGTTTTCAAAATATTCTCGCCAATTATTAATGTTACGTGATTATAACAAAGTGATTTTTATTGTAAAGAGTGGGAGCACAGCAATGAGTATCCAATTTATGAGAGGATGATTGCTTTTGAGAACTTAACATTCACACGTCAAAAGTAATAAATATTCACGTTTTAAATGTTTCCATTAAATTATTATATCAATCGTTCTGAACACAAACAGCAAAAGAAATAAGACAAAAAGTCGGGAGACGAGCGCATTGAAATATCCTACTTGATATTGCATTCTTCGAAGAAGGTGGAAGACCGAAATTTTGAAATGCTACCAGCTTATAGTCGGCGTCCCTAAATTTTGTATTTCGTCGCGAGTTAAGAACTCGGTCGACCTCAAAACGTCCCCAGACAAGGCGCGGGTTGTGAAAATTTGAAATGATGAATGAATGCCTGAAAAATGGCGAAACATGTCCACTTCAAGACAAGATTTCTCAAAGATCGCTCATTTCAGAGGATTTGCCATAGCAGCAGTCGAGGGTCCTACATTTTGTATTTCGTAACCAATTCAGCGCTCGGTCAACCTCAAAAAGTTACTGGATGGGGCGCGCGTGCCAGAATTTTAAAATATGAACGAATGCGTAAAAACCGCCAAACCATCTTCACTTTGGGACCAGTTTTATAAAAAAAAAGAAAAAAAAAGAGAGTCATTTTGAGGTATTTGCCACAGCACTAAGACGTGCTCGAGGGATTTACATTTTATGTTCCGCCTTCAGTTGGGAACTACGTTGTCTTCAAAAGTTCCCTGGCGAGGCGCATGTGCCCAATTTCCAAAATATGAATGCATGTGTAAAAATGGCAGAACCATACCCACTTTGAGACGGGTTTTCTCAAAAAGGACTTATTTGGAAGTATTTGCCATACTACTAGGATGCGTTCGAAGGCTCTTAATTTTATATTCCAGCGCTATATGGGGACTGGGTTGTCCTCAAAAAGATCTCTGGCGATGCGCGAGTGTCAATATCTAAGAAAAAGATGAACGAATGCGTAAAAACAGCCGAACTATTCTCAATTTGAGACCGGTTGTCTCAAAAAGAATTTATCTTGGAACCTTTGCCATAGTAACAGGATGAGCTCGAGGGCTCTACGTTTTATATACCTCCTTTGGTTGGGAACTGGGTTTTTCTAAGAAACTCCCTGGCGAGGCGCGGGTGCCCAAATTGAAAAAGATGAACAAATGCACAAAAACAACCGAACCATCCCCACTTTGGGACCATTTATTGTCAGAAAGAATCCATTCTGAAGTGTTTGCAACAGTACCAAGATGTGCTCGAGGGCTTTATATTTTATATTCCGTCTTTAGTAGGGGACTGAAATGTCCTAAAATATTTCCCTGTCGTGGTGCAGGTGCCCAGAATCCAAAAGAGGAACGAACGCCTATACCTTGTTATTACCATTTTTGTTGTGTTAAGCCAGAGTAAACGTTTTTAAACATGGATTCACCTCGCTTTTGGAACATTAGAAACGGCAGAGCCATTCCCACTTTGAGAAAGCTTTCTCAAGGACTCATTTTTGAGTATTTGCCGTAATACCAGAATGGGCTCAAGGACCCTACATTTTATATTCCGCATTTAGTTGGAAACTGCGTTGTCCTCAGAAAGTTCCCTGGCGAGGCGTGTGTGCCCAACTTTCAAAACGAATGCGTTGGAACAGCCGAACCATCCCCACTTTGATACCAGTTTTCTCGGAAAGGACTTCACTTGAAGTACTTGCCATAGTACCAGGATGGGCTCGAGGGCTCTACATTTTTTATTCCCTCTTTAGTTGGAAACTGGGTTATCCTCAAAAGTTCCCTGGCGAGGCGCAGGTGCCCAAACTTCAAAAGATTAACGAATGCGTAGAAACGGCCGAATCATTCCCACTTTGAGACAGGTTTTTCAAGAAGGACTTATATTTGAAGTATTTGACATAGTACCAGGATAAGCTCGAGGGCTCTAGGTTTTAAATTTCGCCTTTGTTTAGAAACTCGGTTTTCCTCAAAAAGTTACCTAGCGAGGCGCGAGTGCCGAAATTTCAAGTTAAACAAACGCGTAGGAACGGCCGAGTCATCCCCACTTCGAGACAGGTTTTTTCATGAACTTATTTTAAAGTATTTCCCATGGTGTCAGGATGGGCCCGATGGCTCTACTTTTTATATTCCGCCTTTAGTTGGAAACTGGGTTGTCCTCGAACGGTTCCCTGGCGAGGCGCGGGTGTCCAAAATTCAAAAGATGAACGAACGCGTAAAAACAACCAAACCATCTTTGTGACCGGTTCCCTCAAGAAAAATTCATTTTTGGAGTATTTGCCATAGTACCAGGATTGGCTCGCGAGGGCTCTACACTTTATATTCCACCTTAAGTTGGGAAGTGGGTTGTTCTCAAAAAGGTCTCTGTCGAGGCACAGGTGCCCAAATTTCAAAAGATGAACGAATGCGTAACAACAGCCGAACCATCCCCGCTTTGAGACCGGTTTTCTCAAAAAGGATTCAGTTTAAAGTATTTGCCGCAGCACGAGGATGTGCTCGAGGGTTCTAATTTACTATTCCGTCTTTAATTGGGGGCTGAAATGTCCTCAAAAAGTTCCCTGGCGAGGCGCGGGTGCCCAAATTTCGAAGATAAAGTGATGCGTAAAAACAGCCGAACAATCCCCACTTTGATACCGGTTGCCTAAAAAGGTCTTTATTTTTAGATGCGGAGCATCTCTTGCTCGGGCCTATGTCCCGCGGCCTTGGCGTCGGCGTCGTAGTCCGCACTCGCACTACGCACGCGCAACTCTCCTCCTTCCCTCTCTCCAACAGCTGCGCGTTACTCTCTCCGCTCGCTCTCTCTACCAGCTGCGTGCACTGCGCGTGCGTTCGCTTCTCCTCACACCGCGCGCGCACGCGCAACTCTCCTCCTCTAGTCTCCTCTCCTTCAAGTGTGAAAAAAAAATAAACGGCGAGCGTTCCAAGTTTCTCTGCCGCGAGCCGCGACGAAGGCTAGCGTAGGGGGTAACGCTAGGGCAGTCGGTGGCGCCATCTCTCGACGTCAGCACGCAACTGACTCTTTCCTCGGAAACAACACGATGCTCCGCATCACCCCATGGTTCCCCTCGGGAAGATGGTGTAATTTTTTTAAGTATTTCCCATTATGATATGATGGGCTCAAGGCCTCTAAATTTTATATTCCAGCTTTAGTTGGGAAGTGGGTTGTTCTCAAAAACTCCCTAGCGAGGCAAGGGTGCCCAATTTTCAAAAGATAAACGAATCAGTAAAAACGGCCGAGCCATCCCCACTTGGAGACGATGCTACTCCGTATGTGTTAATTTTTGGTGATTTGGAACGATAGACGCGGATGATGAAATTATCATCCGCGTTTTCTCACCACCAGCCTCGCGCCTGTAGCACGAGTGGTAACTTTTGCGCACCACCGCGTTTCCCATTTGCCATGATTATTTCAAACATTTACTTATTTAGTGGTTTTCGCTGACGCTCAGCAAGTTTCTAATTTGAACATTATGTTCATTTTTACTAATTAAAAATATTCACCAAATGTTAGTTAATTATTCAACTTATCCTGACTATTTGCCCCATATATAATGCCTTCTGCCCGTATAACTTACGTGATAATGCTGCATTAGTGTAGCCTGAACGAATAAAAAAGAAAACGAGCTGAAAAGCCTAACATAAGCACCCTGTCTACATCATATAAATGTAATGAAATCAATATTCTTGTACATGCGGACATGATGTAAATGCCGCATAAGAGATCGTTTTTATACTTCGCTTTAGCTTAAGTCCACACAAAGCTGTGCTACAAGCTAGTGGGAACAAGCAGCGTCAAAAACGAAAACACTGGGCTTTTACTGCTTATGATTAGTTCAGCGATGAGAAAGCACGGACAGGAACATGACGTGCGCTTTTGACGCTTGATTACATCAGCCCCGTAGCGTCGGCTAACGGAGTTTAGGCGATATTACCGCGTGCGTGACGGAGTTGGCAACGCCGTGCGGCTGTCACACAGAGGAATGGGGTTCGAATCCCGCTCGGCCTGGATCCTTATTTTTTTAACTTCCGATACGCGATTACGATCGAGCTGCTTCGGGTCAGTCACCCTTCCGTCGCCGACGCAAGACACGCGGCACCTTTCTCTGAATGTTTGTAGGCACAGTTTCGCCCGATTAAATTTTTACTTTCTGTTCTAAATTCATTTGCTCCTTTCATCGGTGACAACATTGCACCTAACGGAACGTGGATATATAATATATACGCATATAAAATAAAGTGCCTGAAATACATAAGCTGACAATCCATCCTATATAGATACGTCCTGTACGGAATCAACCACGAATAATAACACACGTTTTATGCCCTATACTCCCTCACAACACAGTTATATTTGAACAACCCCAGTGCACTTCAAGTCAACTATAAGAACTATAGAAATGCGTGCAACGAATCCTGCTAAATCGTTTAGAAGTTCCGATGTTCTTCCTTAGACGCAGAACCGCCATGAAACGGTAACGGATAATGATAAAGTTATCAGTATGTTGCAACCACAAGACACTCATTATCTCATCCTTTTTTAATCTTTAAAGTTACTGTTTTTTTCTTTTTTTTTCACTCGGCACACACTCCACTTTGGCGAAAATTTGCACACAGCGTAAAAGTTAAAGGTGGATACGCCACGTGGAGACAGATAAGTGAACTAGAAGCGCCTGTCGCAAATCTCTGGCCATGTTCCTTTTCAAATGTCCTTGACCACATCCTTACTAACGCAAGCAGATATTTTTCAGCCAATTACCATCTTGCCAGGTATATCTGATCATGAAATCTTGATCGCCAAAGTCTATTTACCACTCCTAAAGCATATTGCTAGCAAACTAAATAGAAGCTACGGCAGGGCTAATGATAATGCGATTAACAGTGAATTAGAATGCTTCTGGGAAAAAATATTTTTGTCCGGCTTTGAGTATCGCACTGTCGAAGAAAACAGGGAGCTATACAAAAATAAAATGAACGCTCTTGTAGAGAAGTACATTCCTTTAATTTTTATCACAACATCTAATACTTCTCCATGGTTTATCGTCGACCTAAAACGCTTTCGCAATAAGAAAAAAAAACGAGTCTTTCAGGCGTGCTAGGGACCGAGAGAGCCCATTAAATTCGCGAGTGTATTACGAGTGTGGAAAAAAAATATAAACAAGAAGTTTAATCAGCTAGAAACTCCTACTACCAAACCACCCTGTACGATATGTTGCGCACGAACCCACAACATTTTGGTCCGACATAAATCCTAAACCTGCTGATATATTAACCCTAACTGATACTTTTGGTGACATGCTTTCGGATGTTGAGTTTGCAGTGTTTTAAAATCAGCTTTTACTTCTGTATTTTCTCTTGAGGTCACAGCAGCTCCCTCGTTATTTAAGTCTCGTGACCATCATCACATGGAGAATATTGTGTTAGATCCCACTGGTGTAGACGAAACGGATTGAAAACCTAAAACTTCTCTTCGAGGGAGATGACGAAATTGTTAATTTTAGAGTTCTCATTAATACTAAGATTGTTTCCAGTGTAATATTGTCTGCAATTGCACAGTCATTGCTCAATCATTTTGTCCCTAAAGACTGGAAGGTCGGTAAGATCATTCCGCTTTTCAAATCCGGTGATCGCAACTCCCATTCAAACCAACGGCCCATATAGCTTACAAGCGTCGCTTCTAAATTACTTAAATATATCATTCATTCCAACGTCATCCGGTTGTTCGAAAAACACAATTTAATTTTTGATTCGGGTTTCGTAAAGCGCGGTCCAAACCAACGCTTCTTTTCGCGGCAGTCGGCCGTGAGCGAAAGGATGTGACGCATTTCAGGTGTCGTTTTTGCTGTTTCCGAGGCGTGCTTTCTGAGTCAGAACCGGTGCGGTCTGGTTTGGACGATGCCAGCTTCGGGCGAACGCGCACGCGCGCACGCAGGCACGAGCGCACTCTGGCGGTGAAGCTACCTGTTCGACAGACATCGCCGCGACCAGACGGCGAAGAAACGCGGAGCCGGAACTAGCTTGCCCTCCACCGATTGGCCGGGAGAGAGGAGCGTCCGACTACGTCACAACGCGTCTTCGTGCGCTTGCAGGAATACAGTTAAGATCGACCAACTTTTTTGTGCGCGTCCGGAAGAAGCAAAGAACCGGCGCGACGTCACCGAAATACGTCACATCCGCAAGCCGCCCGACCTACACGCGCAAAAAGAAGCTTTGGTTTGGACCGCGCTTAAGGGTCATTCATGTGAAACACAACTTGCACGCTTCACTCGCTGACATTCCCGTTTCTATTACCTCGGGCTCTCAAATCGATGAGCTATTTTATCTGATTTTTCAAAAGCATTTGACCGTGTCCCTCATAGGTGACTTTTGCACAAACCAGATCACTTAAAATTCGATAAGTACGTTCTTTTATGAATTAAAGATTGGTTTTCTGGCAGAACTCGATACACAGTTATAAACCCTCAAATTGCATGGATCATACCAGTGTCCTCGGGTGTTCCCCAACGGCCTGTCCTAGGACCCCTGATTTTTTATAATATATATAAACGATTTACCATCATGTGTTTCCTCCCCCATTCGTATATTTGCTGATGACTGTGTAATATATAAATAAGTTCATACTAACACTGACACCATCACACTGCAAGATGACCTGAATAACTTATCTGAGTGGTGTTCGGCATGGATGATGGAACTTAACCCTGCTAAATGCAAACACAATTCATTCGTTAAACAGGAACCTCTTTTCACATATTCCTACTTTATTGAATCTAACCTGGTTGAATCAGTTACATCCTATAAATACCTTGGTCTTCACTACCGATATGCATCTCTCATGGAAATATCACATTCGGACACTGTTGTCATGCTGCAATCGCTCTCTTGGCTACCTGAAGCATAACCTTCGTCTTGCTCCTCCTAAATATAAAAAAAAATACTGCATATCTTTCATTAATTTGACAAAAACTTGAGTACGCATCAAGCATCTGGGATCCTTATCAAGCCTATCTTATTAAAAACTAAAATCTTTTTTAAAAATTGCATGGCGTGCTTTTTTTCGTCTGATTATTCTCATTATTTAAGCATCATCATTTTAAAACAAAAAGCCGACCTTCCAAAATTGACCTTGAGACGCAAACTTTCTTCCTTGTGCCTCCTTCGTCGCTTTTATTACTCACCTCATCTCCGCCTAGGTCTCATAAACCAGATCTGGTTACACCTTATCGAAATCACTCTTGCAAAATTGACCACTACACTCTTCATCATACATGTATTCCTTTTTCCCCAGAACAGTAGTCTGGTGGAATGAGCTTCCTAATGACATCGTCACCGAGACCCATCCTGAACGTTTTCATGCTGTCGTTGCCAAACCATTTAGGAATTAAATAAATACGCTTTTTTCTTGTTATGCTTTGATATGCAGTCGCACTTATTTGCAATATTTTCTTCAAAAAGTTGCATCTCTCATGATTACACCTTTCGATTTTGTGTGTGTTATAAATCACGTGCAGTTGTGCTTATTTGTAACATCTCAAAATGTTGCATTTCTCCTTTCCCCACCTACCCCTTACACAATGTCCTTTACAAGAGGAGCTGTAAGGTATTTAAATAAGTAAATAAATAAATAGGTTAATCGGTAGGTTAAGCGATTAAGAGCCCAGCCCTAGAAATGGCCACTATATTATTCCACAAAAGGACCACATTTCCCCATACATCGCACGCGAAAGACGACAGTGTTCGCTTGTAGCGTTTCGGCGCCTAGGGACACGTAGTGTGGTTGATGTAGCTTCCACCAAATAACGATCAAAACGAAAAAAAAAGTCGGAATAACATTGCTCGCATTTTTCTCGCCATTCAATATCTAAATACACAGGCATGCGGTGATATACGATTCAGTGCAGTGACATATACAAATAGAAAAACACACAAACAACAGCCACACAACAGCCAAACCAATGACGCTTTTTTCTCGCTCTCTCTCTATTGCCGATCCAACCAATAACGCACTCGTCTTTACAAATGCCAAGTTCACCCGATCGCTATATATGGCAGTCTTATTGTGGAATTCGACTTGGCCGGTTGCTGCCACATTCGTCGCATAACAACGTAGAGAATGACCAAATATTACTCCTACTTTGAAATTTTCCTTGGAATAGTTTATATCTCTTAATCCAGAGCCTTCGGATCAGCCATAGTAGATTAATGAACTAAATTTTATTAATTATCTTTTAATACTGGTTTGATAAATCATGTTAAAAAAGACAGGGATGATCGACAGTGCTTTTCCCTCTTAGAGGCAATGTCAATTATTATATTTTAGTTAATTATTCAATTATCGCGACAATTATTCTCGCAGATGTTAAAACTTTTAGGTCAGAGTTGTAATGTTCACTCAACCGGTCTTAAAAACATAAATGCTGTAAATGATAAAAAAATAACTGTATATATCACTGTTTGCATATATGTTTTATTTGTTTAATTTAGATGTTATTAATTTATTTACAAAAAAGACAACAATTAGACAGCGTTATTTAAAAGCCGGTAACTATTTAGCGCTATCAAGGATATTCCGATCATGCTTTATAGATATAAAATCAGGTACACCAGGTACAGTATTTCAGGCATCAGTGGTGATTACTAGCTCAACTTTTCCAGCTATAGTAACAACTGCATTTACTATATGTCGCTGGTCGAAGGGAGTAGATAACTAGTAAAAAGGTAGTAACGGTCAGAAAAAGGTAGTAACTACTGCAGTTACTAACTTTCTGCAACCTGTCGCGCGTTTGAGGTAGTAAATAGCTAGCAAAAAGGTAGTGTCGGTCAGAAGAAAGCTATTAATTGCTGCAGTTACTAATCTTTTACTAGCTTTTTTCCCTAAGAGTGTACTTGTAGTTGTAACGACATGAAGCAAGCACGACAGTGAACAGGGAAGAAAGGAGGGCCCAGTAAAACTCGCGGTCTAGGAATTCTAAAGCATTAATTCTCCCGGCGTAAGCGTCTTCCTCCTTGTGCGATAAACATGTTCGCCATCTACTTTCCATTGATAGCGATCGAGATAGCATATTTGTTTTTAGAAACCTGATTTTTCAAGGCTGACTAAGATGCAAAAACTGACAATTACAAATTAGATTTGTCTCCCATCCCACAGGTCTCCTTCTCCCACCGAGCATTACTAGAGAGTTGCCAGATTGCGTTATAGTTTGGATAAAAAAGAGAACGACTAGAACAGCGCGGGGACATTCGGCTTAAAGGCATCCCTACAATTGTGAAAAAGTGTTTGTTTTGGAACACCGTACATCACCTCTGGCGAAGGATCGCACCGCCGTATACCTCAACCAGATCTTTGAGCAGGTATAGAACGCACAAAAGCTCCACGTCCGTACAAACAGATTGGCGTACGTCAAGAAAATGGGAGCCTTTAGGTATATACCTCAAGGCCCCAGTTTTCTTGACGTACGCCAATCTGTACTGACGTGGAGCTTTTGTGCGTTCTATACCTGCTCAAAGATCTGGTTAAGCTATCATGCAATCGATTATACAGTCGATTGCATGATAGCCTCTTGGCCTGTGACTTGATCGCACGAAGACATTTCATCCACCACCGCGGTTGTTTAAAACAAACCTAACATGACTGCCGCGTGGCAGTAGTGCATGATATTCGTGCCCGGAAAATTAGCCGGGTTGATGGACTGGCCCACCGAGTTTCACAAATGGTACAGCCTGCCGGATCCCTTGCCCATCAAATTTGTAGATGTCTGCATGAAGGCGTGATGGGAGCTGACGTTGAACGAGCGGCCACCGGTCACCTGGGAGTAGTCGACGATGGCAACTTCTTGGTTGACGTCAAGTCATGCAGGATGCTCGAAACCACTCGAACGGAGTGTGACATCCGTGTCGGCTTGCGCGCTGACCTGGCCCCAGAAAAACAGTAAGCACCACGTTGGGCGCCAAATATGTGGTGCTGTGACCCCTCCGTTCCACCAAAGTGCGAGGGAAGGAGAAGCTAAAGTAGCGACCTGCTCGTGCTTGTAGCATAGGGTAAAACAGGATATAGCAAAAAAGAAAGACCATAGGCAACTAGGGAATCATAAACTTCAGAAATAACCAAACATGAAGGGACAGAACGTGCTGCCCATGTTCTGTCCTACGTTTAATTCGTTCTTTTGTTTTCACACTGAACCAAAGTGCTCACCTAAAAAAAGAGAAGAACCAAACATGGATTCTTTTTACCGTGTTTGTTTCGTCAAGACCCACTATCGGCATCTTGTGTCCCTTCGGCAGCCGCACGGTTTATCCCTAGCCATCCTCTTTTTAAATGCAGCAGCCGAAGGCATTCCAACTTGTCGTTTCAGGGACAAGGTTCGTGAGCAGGTCTGTCAAGTGTTTCCAGCGGTGCCATGGCTCAGTTCACAGCTCACGCGGCGACAAATGCTCGGCTGCATTCTCCCAGCTTCGCACACGCAGCGGCGACGACGGCGGCGACCATCATGTGACGTACCAGCCGGAAAGCTCCCGCGAAGCAAGACCGCGGGACAAGAAGACTAGTGGTTCTCACGCAGCGGCGTTCCTCCCATTCCGCGGCGGCCGAGGCACACGGAGGCTACCTCGGTGACCCCGAACGGCGAGGCGAAAAGGGAAGGTCAGCCATGACAGGTCCTTTCAAATGCTGGGCAGGCAATTGCAGCCGTTGTACGCACCTCTGGAGGCGACCGGCGTGCAGCCCGCAAGAGATGTAACACCCTGCCCAGTGGACTCCTGCACAGAAAAACTGCAGGTCCCTGGCGGATGTAGACGAAGGCAGGGCGTAAGTATAACACTGGGCGCCGAGATATTGACGATTACTTCGGGCGGCGCACGCTTCCTGCTGGACCTTGCCTAGCTTGACCCCGTGTTGTTGTTTTGTTTTGTTTTTTATCTGACAAGGTTTTTCGGTGGCTCTGGCGCAGTAGCTTTTGGGATGCCGAGGCTTCTCGATCAAAATAACCGCGATACGCACGACGCTGAATAATGTCAGGGTTCTTGGATGCTGTTGCCGCTTCCAAACTTCAACGTTTTTTTTTCGTTTTTTTTGCGTTTTTCTTATACGTAGCACGCGTCGTGCTTTTCTGTTGGACTCCAGCTCACGCAGTGCAGCTTCCAGTGTTGCTTGAAAGCTGTTGTTTACGGAGTTGGAGCGGGTAACCGTGTTATTGCCGGGCGCACGCTTGCGCGAGATCTGCGGACACCCTCGATAAGAATAGTTTTGTGACCGACCCAGACAAGGATTTCTGCTGTGCGGTTACGTATATAGGTTGCCAGCGTGAGCGTGCCTGGTAATTTCCGTCAAAACAACAAAAAAGAAAAAAACACGCCAAGGAATATTTTGGAGACTGCGTGACAGAGCTAAACTTGAAGATATCGGTGAATTCTGAGGTTTCTGGGATCGAAATTGAACATTCAAACCCCAAGGTTGTGACACAATACGATATTCATTTGTCATCACTCGCGTTGACAAACTTTTTCAAATGCTTCCTTCGCTTTCTGCGCACAAGTGATCGCATATGGTCAACACCTACAAGCTAACAAACCCGTAATGCTGACCTGCACACGTCATCTACTGACGTATACCAAGTACGTTACGTACCACAGCTCGGAGTAGATGGAGCGAAAGCTCGCCCTGCGGAGTCCAGATATCCTGAGTTCAATCCCCGCCCCTGCTCGTTTCGATATGGATGAGCATCATACCGTCGTGCAGTCTTGTAGTGTACGTGACTGGCTATATGGTCGTACTGCACTGGGTAAATTTCTCATCTACAATGAAGGCATCAGACGCCCATAGGGGTTAGCTAACGTCACGTTGCCTAAAATTGCCTGCGAGGTGGGGGACGAAGGCACAATACGCCCATATAGCTGACTTCATGTTACCTAAAGATACACACAACGCAATAACTTTTTTTCCTGCCGAAGGGGGGGGGGGAGGGGGGCGGGGAGGATGCATGCAGTATGGCCGCAGTCTGGCAGCCACACAACAAGCTCGCTCCGCGCCAGCCTTACACAATCCCTGTCCACGGAGTGACGCGGCTGGAATGCCGTCCGTGCCCGCATGCGTGAACAGCGCCGTTCGCCGCAACATTACACGGGCCCGTAAGGAAAGAAAGGCAAGCAAGTAGCAGCCGTCGAGGAAAGCGTCTTCGACGGAAAGCGGCGAAAAGAAGCGGCGTTTCTGCAGAGCCGAACCGTCAGGAAGTGTTGCCGGCGGTCCGCCAGCACAGGGGCTTCGAGACTTCCGGAAGTGTGGGAAAGTTGACGTCTTCGCCCCCCGTCTTGCAAACAAGAAAAAAGACTCGGCGCGGCTCGCGTGCCTTTTTACCCGGCTTCTCATTCTTTGGCCGCGCGATTCTTTTGACGGCGTGTGTGTTGTCGTACACACACCGTTCGGTCTTCCACCGCGGTGCTGCGTGCTGCCCGCTAGGCGAGCAAAGTTCACGGTCCCGTAAATTGCGCGCTGCGCTCCGCTACAAAATGTTACTTTTTTCTCTACCTTTTTGAGCTGACAATGCGGGAACCCCTGCTCGCGGAGTCTACCAGAATATCGGGCAGGGGTCGAGCCCAAGAGGTGATGGACGGCCCGTCTGGAGGTGGTCCAGTGCGTTCCAGGTATTTGAGTCATACACGTAACCCGCGCGAGTGCCTGATGTGTTCGAGCTAGGTCGTAGGACGCAGGTATATTTGGAAGCGACAAGAGGACGCAGAAGAGTTTCTCGCAACGGTGGACGGAAAGATGACCGCTAGTGCTGCGGGCATTTATAGACGTCTCCCGCGAATCATATGTCGTCCCTGCTGAACAAATGAAAGCCGTTCACGCCTGTGACGCCGAATTAGAGCGCAGCTTCTTGAGGTCACGGTATTCAGAGCACGGGGGGGGGGGGTATTCTCAAACACTGGGAAGAGGGGGGTCACGTGACGATGGAGGTCGAGTGACCCAGTAGCGGAGTTTTGTCCCGCTAGATTTAGCGATTGGCAAGTTAGCGGCGCTAGATTAGCGGGGAATATTTTCCGCTATATTTAGCGGTGAACTCGTCCGCTAGTATTTAGCGGAAAAATTTAATTCGCCAGATTTATCGGGAAGACTCACCGACTAAATTTAGCGGCAAAATTTCTCCTACGATTGAGCGGGAACACTTTCCGTAGCCATTTCACCCACTGTTGTGCGAAAATTTTCCGCTACATTTAGCGGGAAAGTTTTTCGCAGATATAGATGCGGAAATTTTCCGCTAGATTTAACAGGGAAAATTTAACGCGAGTTTAGCGAACTCCCTGTTACGCCGAGATTAGAGGCGCAGCTCTTCAGCTAGAGGTAGCGGGGAAGGTTTACGGCTAGACTTAGCGGGCAATATGCTTCTCGCTCGATCTACACTAGATTTGCCTCTCCATTTAGGGGAAAATTTTTCGCTAGATTTAGCGGGGAAATTTTTCCGCTAGATCTCGCGAGGGAAATTTTTCCGCTAAATTTAGCAGGGAAAATTTTCCGCTAGATTTAACGGGGAAATTTACCCATCATGCACCGCGCGGTTCCACGGACGCCGACAGCGACGCCGACGCCGCTCAAGCCGGGAAACGGGGCGCGTAAGAGCTTGCGCTCTAAAATGTATTTAGAGTTCTATTCAAGATTACTTTTAGTACGAACTATCTTGAGTAAGGTACAAAAACCTTGAAAATGTAATTGAATTACATTCGAAGATAACTGGCAAGTTTCGTAAGCTGGTAATTTAAGAATAAAAGTAATAAAGAAGGCGCTCTGTTTTTTTATTACTTTCAGAAAATCACATGTAGCTGTGATCTTTATGACCTTCAAGAAGCGCCTTAGCTGCTGCAATCGAAGTTTACTCTGAAATAATTCGGGATATGCAACATAGTGTGTGCCGAAATAGCTTAGGCCGTGCTTGTAGTACAGGGTAGGCTCGGCTCCAGGACGTATCCCAAAATAAGTTCGTAGTATGCTCCGCCGCAATTCAGGGGACTTGACATGTAGTCCGGCACTGCATATCCATAAGAGCCGAACTGGGAGTTGATGAGGCAGCCAGACCTCGTTGATGAGTACGCGAGTGAACGACACACGTGCACGCTCAGGAGAAATAACGACTCGAGGACAGCAGTCTTTGCTAGCGGACTAACCAAGAGTGAATACTTCGTCACCCCAGTCAAAACCAAGAAGAAGTGCCTATATTTTCACAACTGTAAAAAAAAGATGAAAGACGTTTACAAGTTTCTTGTAATGACCGAATTAGAGCGCGGCTCTTGAGAGTGAGCAGGAAAGGGTACAGAGGGAGGGTATGCCCCTCCTCCTCATCCATACACCTCTCCTCCTCCCGTCCTCCTCAACTCCTTTCCTACTCCTGCTCCTCCTCCTCTCGAGGTATTTCGATTTTGCGATATACCGTGCTAAACAATCTGAGAAAGATATATATATATATATATTGTGGTATTCTCGCTCACCGCTTGTCCGGAGAAAGGAAATATAGTTCTCACATCTGGAAGCTCCACTCTGTCCAAGTTCTGCCGGTGCCAGGAAACAAGGACAGCAGGAGCAAGGCGGGAGAACGAGACAGCGTTAAAGTCAACACTTTGACGAAGCACGTGATACTCTCGATGTCATCCTACTTGCTGTCGGCTCTGTCGAAGACTGCTCGGCGTTTTTGATTTCCTCAGCATTAGTCTTGAGCGTGCTCCCCCGAGATGGCGCAGCAGAACAGCGAGTGCACGTCCCTCGGGGCCAATGGGATGTTTTCCTGCATGACTGGTATGAAGTTCTTCTTTGTCTTGCACGAAATATTTGGTGAGTGCCGTAGGCGAGAGATACAGAGCTACCACGAGCAAGCCGTTGTCGACCCTGGCGGCACACAATTTACCAACTTCGTCTGACGTGCCACAGAGATCGATGGGTACAGCACAGACCCGTACCCATGTAGATGGCCACTTGGATAACGAGTACACCACGTTTTCATACGTGCCTCTCTGTGATTTATGAATGGTGATATCACTTGCCTGCACAACGGGTAGCTGGCATCTCCCCTCCTCCCCTCCTCTCCTCCTCCCTCCTTTGCTCCTCCTCTCCCTCCTCTTCCTCCTCTTCCCCTCCTATCCTCCTCTTTCCTCTTCCTTCCTTCTCCTCCTCCTCCCTCTCCTCCCCCCTCCTCCCTCCGACCCGCGCGTTGCATCATGGGACGTTTCCCATAATGCAACGCGCGGAACCTCGTGACGTCACTCATGACGTCACGTGTGACGTCAATATGGGATGTTTCCCATAATGCACCGCGCGGTTACGCCGACGGCGACGGCGACGCCGACGCCGCTCAAGCCGGAAATGGGCACCTAAGAGCTGCTCTCTAAAAGAAGGTTAAGAGGGAAACTCAGGAAACACAGGAGAGTGTCCCCAAGACTGCTTTTAAACCTCCTTCCCCTGCCCTTTCTGCACCAGTTCAAACCATTTTTGACGCATTGAGGCCATAATGATCAAGATTCCAAAATCAGAATCCTAGTTCATAAAGGACTCCACTTGGTAGACAACTAATTTCGAGGATTTTCAGAAAGAAACAATGCGCGCGTTCGGAAAAAAAAGAAAGGAGACATTTACAACTCCGTGTAATGCCGAATTAGAGCGCAGCTCTTGAGAAGGAGGAGGAGGGAGGGTACTGAAGGGAGCGTCCTTCGTTGAGCACTGTATTTTCTTTTGGAGGAGGAGGAGTGGAGGAGAAGAACGAGGAAGAAAGGGAAGAGGAAAAGGAGGAAGGGAGGATGAAGGAAGGAGTAGGAAGGCAAGGGGGCAAAGGTGGGTGAGGAGGAGTGGCAAATCCCGTGCGTCGACATCCAGAGTCTCGAGTGAAAGATCGCGAAAGAGAGCGACAAAGCACGAGAGAAAGAAACCAATGTTGCCAGCTGAAGGACGACAGTCGCAATGGTAATCACGAAGACTGAAAACTATCAGCAATATAAACAGTGATAATCTAACGCTGTAAACTAAATTCTGAGCTATTTTATCGTTTATAAAAAGCAGTATGCTCATTACGCTGCATTAACTTCCCTTCTGTCAGAAATCTGGTGGTTCCGCGATCTCGAGTTCCTGGGGCGCGCAAACTCGCGCCCCACCCGCGAGGCCGGTATCTGGTTTAGTTTTGCGTTGACGCGAGGCCGTACACCTACGTGCTATGCAAAGAAAGCTTCGAGAGGAACGCGAATATCTTTCCACCGGTAAGTACGTGGATTGTTCAAGTTCATGAAACTGCTCTGATGGTATAATTATATTCGTAGAAATCGAAGGCAGTTGGTAACCGTGTGTGGGACGCCGAAGGTCTGCCTCCATGCTCCGCCGTTTGCGGCAGCCAGAATGCATGGGAATATGGCGGATCTTTTCCTCTAGGAGTTAGTATGTATGATCTCTAGTGGAGGAAGGACGGAGGGAGGAAGTCCCATAATGCAACGCGCGGGACTTTCGTGACGTCACGGGGACGTCATTATGGGAAACGTCCCATAATGCAACACGCGAATCACGAGTGAGACCCGCGCGTTGCATTATGGGACATTTCCCATAATGCACCGCGCTAATTACGCCGACGGCGACGCCGCTCAAGCCGGATAGGGGCGCCTAAGAGGGGCGCTCTAAAAGATGAAACACTTTTGAATGAGCTACGCGGAGGAAACGTTAAGCCATAATTCGCGACTCCAACTAACTATAGGTGGCGCCACTCATTTTCCAAAATGGCGGTTTTAGTGAGGGTCGGAGATGCGTGCCGCTGTTGAGCCTGTCTAGTGTGCTGGCTTCACTGAGCGACACAAATTATTTCTGGTAATAGGAGGAAGCTAGGGTGTTATGAGCGCAGGTCACCTCTTTACCCTGAAAAGAAGAACGGTGTTTAGCGTAATATTTACGCAAGAATGCGCGTTTTAATTCTGGAGCGAAACCGAAACTAACCTCTTTTTTGGATTTAATTTCTCGATATAGGTCTTAATTTCGGATTTTTTCATAACTGAAGATGTGTCTCACATCGTAATTATATAGTTAGAGAAGTTGTTCGCGAAAACTTTATTTTGTGACATACATGTTCGATCCAGGCTGATATTTGTAGTTGTTGTAATTGTTGAAAAAGTCAGTGCTGATATTTTTGCGTTATCACTGCCTTTTCTCGCTCAGATAATTGTCATAGAAATAATGAACTGCGGGCCTTTTAATGGGTGTTTGGGTATTTAGATGATTAATTGCTTTAACATTATTCCCAGCACAAGATAATAGAACAATTCCAATTTTTACGATATGTCCACAAAACGTATACATTAATAAACGCTGTTCTCACTGCAACAACCCAAAGACTCAATCCGAGTCAGACAGCTGGAGTGTGTGTGTGTGTGTTTTTGTATAGCAACGCGTGACGCTTAAAAATTTATATTACATCCAGTGTTTGACTGTTTGTCTATCTTGATAACGATGTCAGAGTTTTTCATATGCTAAAAAGAAAACAAAATTATACCTTTCTGGAAAGACTATTATGTTTAAATGGCCTATTTTCGTGATCTTGGCGTTAATTGGGGGCATACATTGCCGCGATTTGTATTCATAATAATAATAATATTAAAATTCAGATATTTTAATACGTAATTTTTAGAGCTCTATTATAATTTGTTGCTTATGATCTAATTTCAAACACGCGAACAAATATGACAATCAAAAATGTGCTCATTTTCAGCACTGGTGCCAATTGCAGCATTTTTAATTACCAAGTAATAAAAATAGTCTAAAATCAATGAAAACATTCTAGCTGATGTGAGAAATCAATGTAAAATTACATTAATTGTGGATAAAGTATATTTTGCTATCAAAGTCGCGACTTTTGACAATCGGCACAACGTCCAAAATCGCCGCCAATATCCTTCCAAACCAAATGCCCAAAAATAAAAAATAAACAAAAAAACATTTTTTTAAATAATATTTTTTATAACATATAGTTGCTTTCATTTTTACGCTCCGTCGTTTTGTCAATCTCAGCCTTTCCAGTTCGAAGGAACGCCTACCTGCTTGCACGTCTGCTCACTGCAGCGCGTTTCGTGGGCCTTGGAAGCCGCTGAAACTGTAGTGAGTTTTAGTATTGCGTATACGAGCGATAGTATTGCGTGTACGAGCGAACGCAAGCGCTGTGTGTTTGCGCTAGCTTTGCGTGTTCCACACTGCGCGTGCGCGGAGCCGAAAATTGCGGTCTTGGATACCGCATGGCGATAAGGCGCACGCACAGCGTGGGGCGCGCAACTCGACCGCAAACGCACACCGCTTGCGTTTGCTTCTATACGCAATACTAAAACTCTCTAATAAGGTACAATCAAATACCGGCTGCAGCACTACGTTGGGACAGTGAAGAGTGTTGTTTGCATTCGGAAACGACATTTCGCGAGCCACGATCGCGCGCAGTTCCGCCGTGCCCGCTGAGCAGGAGAATCTGGGGACCCTCACTAGAGCGCTTCCCGTTTCCGCCGCGGGAGGGCGAGCGCCGAGCTGGAGACGCGAATAGGCACACAGAGAGATCTGGGAAGCCCAATCAAGGTCACTGCAGCTCAATAAAGCCACCAGCATCTAGCTTCTTTGGCCGAGGGAGTGCCTATGCACGGATGAAAATGTGTTCGCGCATTTTCATACTGGATCCTGAAGCGGCGATTTCCAAAAATGGTTCATTGTGATCGTACCGATTGTTGGCGTTACAATCCTCTGCTGACGGAACCACTCTACTTCCAGACAAAAGGCAAGATCTGAGTGCATAATCGGTTCAGCTTTAACCTGGAGCTTGACGATCCCTAGACCCGTAGATTGTTCCGGCGAAATATTTTTTGCAATGTTGCAAAATGTATTTGAGATACCGAGTGGCCGCGATTATGTTCTCTGTGACCGATTCGCGAGAAATAGGGGCCGCGAAAATAAATGGTTTTACAATAGGCACAAGTCTGCGAGTCACCCAGCCGCTGACCTGCGCAGCCCGATCTGTCGGTCCTGCCATCGATCGTTACGGAGTATCTCGATTTTGTCGACGTATTTCTGCACAAGAGCCGATTTGTTTGTGTAGCTTGGGTGCCAGACGCCATTGGTGAGTAATGTTTTGATTCTGCAGAAACCGGATACCCCCTTAGACTCCGTTTACGAAAGACAACAAAGTTTTTCGTTCGTCTAAGTGTGCTAGTGGCATGATTTGTGAGTTGAGAGGATTGGTCTATTGTTCCGCGCTCTGCCCGACAATCGCTCCCAAGCCCTGACAGGCAGACCATGCGGAAGCCTGTTTGTTTACCGGACCTGCTTCGTCCCCTGTCGTTGCAAAACCGACTGCGACGGTGGTTTGTACTTCCACAGTATCCGCAACACGGCCCTGTTTGTTTTGACGTATGCCAATATTTTTTCTTTCTTTATGTTTTGTTTTCGCGTCGTAAGTGCTATATCTCAACTCGTTGTTCCACAGCCTTGTCGATACGTCCCATGACCAAAGTGGAGTATCTATTCTTCTAAACAAGTTCCTCTCGCCTACGTGTCACCCTCCGTTTGAATAAAAAACAACAACAACAACAACAACAATAACAGAGTTGTGTAATTTTATTTATTGTCGTTGGTTTCCAGAGACTGGGGTTGAAATAAATCGCAGGAAACCGAGTTGTAATGCCCTAACTACACTAGCGTTCTTAAATGTCATTAAGCCAGCGACAGTTGACTCGATCGAGATCGGCCGGAGTCACACGGCGCTGCCAACTGCCATTGAGCTGCTAACGATCACTGTGTTCAACCAAGCTAACCGACCTCAATTAACTGATGGGGGTTCGACCCAATAGGTGCTATTCGCATGACGACAATCGCTATGTGCGCTGGCATCAACCGCCATTTTCAAGGTCTCTTTCTCATCCCGCTTAGGCCGCGCTGCGTATCGCCTTTCGTCTGACTCTTTCTTTCAGCGTCGTTTAGCCGCATTTTACAAGTTTAAAGGGTTTTAGCCCACCGTACCAAAGCCGCCCAAAACAAAAACACGCAAAACGCGACCTCCAAGATAGCGGCGCGACAGTGGCGCTCCCTGGCAGAATCGAATATGCACATTCAGTGAATACCATCTATAGAGCTAAAGATGGCGGAGTCCGTCGCATCGCCGCTAGTGGTGCAAAACTATCGATAGTACTATCGATAGTATCGATAGTCGCCAGAAATCTGACTATCGATAGTGAACAAACTATCAATAGTACTATTCATAGTCGACTATCGAAAAACTATCGATAGTCGACTATGAAAAAGCTATGGCAGTACTATCGATAGTTGGCTATCGGAAAATTATCATTAATCGACTACCGGAAAACTACCGATAGTCGACTATCGTAAACCTATCGATAGTACTGTCGACTGTTTACTATCGATAGTTTTGCTACACCAGTAGTTTGCGTCGCTCCTCTTCTCCTTTTCTCGCTTTATTTTTTTCAAATGGGACACAAACTAGACCAACCACTTACCATCCCAACTTTGGTTCAACTTTCAGTGATGACGAAGACGGGAGTTTGGGCGAAGAGAGGAGGAATAAAGGCGAGCGGCGGTGCGGCAACTGTGTGCGCTCCGCACGCGAATACTACTACAAACTGATAGTGCAAAACTATCGATACTGCTATCGATAGTATCGATAGTCGCCAGAAATCAGACTATGGATAGTAAAAGAAGCTATTCATAGTAGCTATCGATAGTCGACTATCGTAAAACTATCGACAGCCCTCTCGATAGTCGACCATCGATAGTTTTGCGATACTATCGATAGTTTTGAAGAAGAAAAAACTATGGATAGTATCGATAGTCAATTTATCGATAGTTTTGCATCACTAATCGCCGCACATGGCCAGCTCCAGCGAAGCACTGACGACTGCAGAAGATTGGGGAGGTATTAGAAAGTATCGTAGCAGAAAATATTGTCGGAAGAGGTATGATTCGGGGCAAGATCTACCGCTAGAACGATCACGGCACGTCGCAGAAGCCAAAGCTTCACTGTACCAAGCTCGGCGACTGCGAGGGCTGCCATTGTGATGTCGGTGCCGATAAGACTTTCGTTAAGCCGGGGTCCCACTGCTTATACAGATCACACAAAGAGAGTCTGCACACAGATTCGAACGCGAATCACCACGAGATCCGTGCTTCGAATGCCGCATGACAATGAGCTCGAAGGAAAAACTTGGCACGCGGCATTCGAACCATGGATACTGGGGTGACTCGTGTTTGGATACTGTCTTTTGACGATACATGAGATGTGATGACCCCGATTTGATTAATTATGTCTCTCTTGCTTGAATTCGCGTGAAAAAATTCTTATTCTCGTTTCTTCACTCTAAAAACAACAGAAAAATATAGTGAACAAAAGGTAAGGGCGCAAACGAGCTGGTGGTGAGTTAAGCACTTCGACAAAACCCCGAGACTGGGACAATAAGGGACGGACAAACACAAAGTCTCAATGTGTTTGTCCGTCCCTTATAGTCCCAGTCTCGGGGTTTTTATGTCGAAATGTAGAAAAATATATCTTTATTTCGTTTTAAGTCTTTATAAAGAATGAAAAGTGCGCATATAATTTATTTGCATCACTTTTGTTTAAAAAAAAAAGGTAATGTAACATTAGTTTTGGTTTTCGTTTCGGTTTCAACTGTGTCCCTTGAAGCGCATCTCAACTGGGGTTGTTAGGCCTATGTGCCGTGTAACACCGGACGACTCAGTTGAGCTCAATGACAGCTTGGGAGATGCCAACAATCGTTGGCTTAATGACAGTTGAGAGCGCTAGTGTAACTAGGGTATTAGTCAGCGTTATTATGTCCATGAACACAGTAATTTCATTGACCTTCCCCTCTTATTTTTTATTCTACCTTCACTCCATACAGAGTTTCTGGACATCACTGTTTTCACCAATGGCAGGCGTTGTGTGTTCGTCATTACCGTTTTCGGTGGCTTGGCATCTCAGTGATAACCGGAGAACCTCATTATTAACTGTCCTATTTTGAAACGCGCTGAAAACGTCACAAAGCTTCGACAGGTCCATGCTGTGACCACTGTAAGTTAAAAAGGTTTTGACGTAAACAAGAAAAATGACGCAAGGTCTTCGCTAGAAGCGTTTAGATTTAAAAAAAAACAAATTGATGTCATCTGGGGGTTAAGAAGGCAATTTTGACTCACCGAACTATATAGCGAAAGATTGTAAGGCTGGCGGGTACACTTACCAGTATGCGTCACCTATTATGCGAGCTTGCTTGATTTCGCTGAGAGCCTTAAAAGTCGCTAATAACCTGGAATTTGCTGACGGCGCCAAACCGTGTCAGCGTTCAGCTTGTTAATTAAACGTCGCACTCCTTGATCATATCAGACCGTACATTGCCTTAATGAGAAAATTTACCTAGGAATATCAACAATCGTTTTCGTGTATTTGTGGAAAAACATATATATCGTCTCGTCCATTGCAATAACAAAACAATCTGTAAATAACGTTGGGTAAATGACCTCAGGGAACAGAAAAATCACAACATAAAAAACGATCGCAGACCGGCATTGCAATGAATTATCCTTTTTTCTTTTCTTAAGGTCATACAAATTGAATCTACTATGAATAAAGCTTAGAGTCAGAAAAATTCCCGGACAAGACTAAGAAACTGGAAACAAAAACCACAAAATGACGGCACTGTTCAAGCAGCCCAGCAAGTTTCCTGTCCTTATTAATCCTCGTCTGCCTTGCGCATGCACGCGCGGCATCTCCATTTGCAATCTCAGGAAGCATTATCCTTGCCAGGGGCTCGTACCTCGCTCGATAAAATTAATGAATGAGAGGATGTTGGGATGGGCTCTCCCCGACATGCTTTTGATTTTCCTGCCTGATGCCTCCTTGGCATTGTTTTGTTGTTGGAACCCCGTGCCCGCGAGGCTTGCTCTGCCTCAAGTTGTACCCTCTAAAAAAGAAAGGGTATCACCTTACACCGTTTTGTCCCATATACGACACCCCAAAACTTTAATTCGACGTAGAGCGCCCTATAGTCGAACAGACGGCCCCAAATTTTACGAGGGGCTTGATAACGGTGCGATATAACTTATTAAATAGCTAAAGTACTTATCAATAACCACAGAAAGAAGACATTGAGGTTTTGCAGTAAAACCAAAAAGAAACCGATTTTTGTTTTTGTAGTCAGTAACACGTACATTAACTATTTTAATAAGTTGTAGCACACGGCTATCAAGCCTGTCGTGAAAGTTGGTACCGCCAGATCGACGTAAGTGCGCTGTACGTCGAACTGAGGTTTTGGGGTGTATTATATGGCACAAAGGGTGTAAGCACACACCCTCTTTTTTTAGGGTGGACATGCCCTCCTCTTTTTTTGAGAAATGACCACGCGCGAGAAATACCGAATGGCGGGACAAAAAGTAGGGTCACAATCTCGCGAATCGACGCTCCTGTACTCCTATACACCAGTCTATGCCCGTTGCACGTTAAGAGCAGCAAGACCAGCTCCCCCTCCCCCAAAAGTTCTCCACACTTCAGCAGAGCTTGCGAACGCTGGATTCTCACTGATAAAGTGGACAGAGTGAAGGGCTTTGTAAGAGCATTATGTCCTGCTTTTCTTAATCTGCAACAAGATATCGCACTCATCATTCAGATGGAAACTGCCGAGTCACTGAGCTGTGAACGCATGTGCGGAGTCTGGTATTCTGCACAGGAGAGCTACTGCGCACGCCCAGTATGCGTTCCACGGCCGAGGAGACAAAGATGGCAGGCAGCACGGACCACGGAAGGCGATATTTTGAATAGTCCCGACTCTATACCCTGCTCTAACTAACTGTTTGCAACGTATCTGCAGGAGAATCTGCGCCTCCAGCCCGCGCTCGTTGCCCTCCCTAGTCTCCGTCGTGTTTGTCTGCGCGTGCGCCGGAGCTTTATCCAAGGCAGAAAGCAGCCGCTGGGAGTGGAGATTCTACTGCAGATCTTACGCTGAAACAAGAGACCATAGTTGACCATATTGTGACTTACACAGAACGAACATCAAGGCGGCCTTTCAGTTGCCCCACCTTCGGCACGAGACTTTTTACAATCGGTAACATTTTGGCGTCCCCCGTAGTAAAGTTTGAGCGCACACGCGCTACACCAAAGCACAACTGAAGGCAACGACCGCACGCTGAGCGCTGGTCATTCAAGAAAGACGCTCTGTGCTTCTTAGCTTCTCAGCGACCGTAGCGGACTATATATTCGCGCTCTGGAGCCCTGCTCTCTGGCCAGAAGTCCACACACACTCTGCGTTGCATGAAATTGACACACGTGGTGACCGTCTCGCGACATCCCGGCGAGAAGACCGTCAATAAACGCTTGCTTAGCATCCGTCATGAAAACGTGAAGATAGTTTTGAGCGCTTCAAACGCACATAGCTGCCTTTACGAACGACAACGTAAAGTAGATCGTGGCCCTGCGGCCATCCTAAAAAGTTTATTATTCGGAAAGTGAAAATGTGAAACGCCAATTGGCCAAATGGCCAAATGCAGCCGCTCAAACCGAAAAGTTTTCTTTTTCTTGAAAAAAAGGAGAAAAGGGGGGGGGGGGGGGATGGCCTTCTTAAGAGTCGAAGAAGCTCCCTAATCCTATTAGAAGAACGTTGGCACCCTGAGGCTTGCACGAGGTTGCTTTTCAGGTAATTCCAGTAAGCTCCGACCGCCTTCTTATTTTGTTCGAACCTTCAACAAAACGATATGATTGCCATGACCATTCATCTGCAGCGTTGTATGCGTGCTACCGGTACAGTCATCTTGAGAACGGGGCCAGGAGATTGAACGGTCGGTGTCCCGTCTGATCTCCGACTGCCTCGCCCTGGGAGGCACCTCATACGCGTCGGTACCGAGAAACACAAAATGCAAACAAAAGACGCAGTTTTGTTTTCCTCCTTTAATTCCGGGGCGTGTATGAAAGGGGTAAGAAGGAAAAGTACGCGTACACACAAGAGAGGACACTACCGCATTTTTCACCCGCCACCTAGGCACGCTGAACCGAGTGGTGGCGTGGCCTCCTGCCCTAAGCTGGCTTAATTACTTGTACGCCCAAATCCGTGTTGGGCAGACTGAAAAATTAGACGGGAATTTCTCTGGACAAGCTCCGCCCTGGGCCCACATCCAAAGACCCATAATGCGGTGCGGGTCTCCACGAACCGAGCAGCCCCAGTTTCGCATTAGCGGACCCTGCATGCAGCCAAAGCTACGGGCCGTACGTGCCGATCAACTGCTGTAAAAATCTAAGAACCAACAACAACAAAAATACCGGTCACTGCATCCCTCCGACGAGTGAAACCAATCAGCGTTCGGGAACACGCACCATGAAGCAGCGCATACCACTCGTGTGTGCGGTCACGTGTTCCCTTCTTATCCTGGCCGCATCTCGTGAGGGGTACTATCGCTAACTAATTTAAGCTCTCGCGCTATTCTTTAGTCTTCGTTCTGTCCACTTTTGTTGTTGTTGTTGTTTTTTCGTTTTTTGTTGTCGCTTTATTTCGGTGGCCCTTACTGATTAGCCCGGTTGCCTACTGTGGGGTTTGCGCTCGCCATTAATTATCTGCATGCATGCGGCGAGGTGAGGTGCGGTCCTCATGTTTCGAGGGCCCGACAAAATCGACGAAACAGGCGGGAGGAGAAAGCTGGAGGTACGCGCGGGGAGAATCGCGAAAGACGCCCGAAAACTAATGCCGCCGCGCATATTCGATGTTTTGGGAAGGGGGGAAAAAGGGGGGGGGGGGGAGACACGCTTTTCTTTGCCCTAAAACTGGTTCAAGAAAACATTGCGGCGTAGAGTTGCCCCTTTCTTTGAATAGGCAAGGACGTCACTCTGACTGATGATGACCCCATGGGATTTTTTTAGTGATTCTGCTTGCTGGTCGTTGCGTTTGGTGATTAATAAGTTTGACTTTGGTGTCGGTTGGGGTCGGGCTTTGTTTTGTCCTCTCAAAATAAGAGCTGCTTCTGCGAGTGCTCCTTGTTTTTCAAAGCCTCTCCTTTAAATAACAGTCGTTTTTTTCATTACTTACCAAGTTGTTTAGTAACGATGATGACTCCAGTCGCAAAAGGGCAGCGGTGCACTCCTCGTTCGGTTATATTTACGGTTTACGGTTTGAGACGTTTACTTTTAACAAGATTGGACGCGAAAACAAATCTCATCATTTGTTTTTACGACCTTAAATTGGCGTTGATTGGTAATATGACATAATTCCGAGTCAAATCTTGTGGAAAATAGACGCTTAAATACCCGTAAATTGTGTCCAGTTCAAGATGAAGCAGGGAATGCTGGATTGAGTCAATAACAGGTTAATTTTCTTAACAACTCTCACTTGCTTGCGCTTACTAATATCAATGATTGTAGTTGCCATTCTAAGCAACATGTTATAATTTTCTACAGATCAGTTTGCAGAACGGGACAGTCCCATGTATTCGCTATTTTAGGATAAACTGAGCAGTTGCCCACAGACAGCCCGATTGTGGACGTTATATTAGATGGAGGGTCACTGATATATATACGAAATAGAAGGAGAACGATTTCGCTACCCTGTAAAGCACCCAATCTGACGGAGAGCTATTACATTCTACAAAAGCTCGTGCATCTACTTCCCGCACAACACTCGGAGAGCCAATCAGCGCAACTACGGAGTCAGCTCAGCGAATGACGATGCCGAAACATATGTTCAGTTTAACAACACGCAGTCTGAGTTCTTACAGTTAAGCAAATGCAAGCGTGACCTTTTGCATTGCCTAATGTCCCCAACTCAGACAGCTTTTTCTCGTCTAAACATATGTTTCGGCATCGTCATTCGCTGAGCTGACTCCGTGGGTTGCGCTGATTGGCTCTCCGAGTGTTGTGCGTGAAAGTAGACGCACATACTTTTTTTAGAGTGACTATACTTGTTTCACTCAGGTCGGAGCGCAACAAACGCTACGAGTCAGTGGGACCAATCGAACAGCGTCAAACAGTAACACGTCACGACGTCCATCATCTCTCGGCATTTGTTCAATAACAGGCCAAGGGAATCGAGCGCAACGAATGCACCGTGACCTTCACTTTTAGCATGTGCTCTCTGACGTCACGCCGCTACGGTGGCGCTGCTGTCGGCACTACGCATGCGCAGATGCTTCGCTTCAGGCAGATCTGGTTTCTGCGCACGCGCAATGCCCACACCCGGTGTGGGCAAACGCGGGCTTGGTTGTAAACAGTGTATTGGTCGATACGGCGAGCAATTGTTCCAAAGTGCGTCCTTCGCGGCTCGGAACGCATGGAGGAGCACGCTGACCAAAGGGCCACATATACGAACACGTAGGGAAAGCGCGATGACGATTTCGACAAGCGCGCGCAGTCATAGGCTGAGGTCGGGGAAAACAAAACTACGTGGGCGCGTTTGGGTTCGGACCGAAAGTTGGAAAAGTACTTTAAGTGCATTGTACCTAAAGTACTGCCTCAAATAGGCTTAAAAAAAACTTGTACTTTACTTGATGTATGTTCCCTGAGTATGTACTGGTACTCTACTTAGAGTATCTGCTTCTGGTACTTTGCGGAGAAAGCACAACTCCCGACCCCAAAGTACATTGCCCAAATTTGGTCTGGTCGAATACTAAAATTTAAGAAACTCAAAAAAACAAACAAAAAAAAACGGCGTATTGTGTTGTGAAAACGCGACATGGTCTTTCAAGACGTCATCAGTTCATTCATCTGAGTGAAGTATAATGGCGGCTATAAGACCGATACAAATAAGTGCCTTACAAGTCGATGGAGTTAAATGGTTCACCAGCGAGAGTAAAACAACAACTCTGTGGTTACTTGACTTTATCCACTATTCGTCACGATTTCCAAAAATAACTGATCCACACCCGATTACCCCTAAAGCAATGCATACAAGTTAAAAAAAAAAGAAAATGCTGTGCAGGGGAATGAAAGGACATCATTAAAGACTGTGTTCAAAAGTACTTCTATTTAAATTTGAAAGTACATTTATTTATAATACTTTACTTCGAGTACATTGTGCCCGGTGTACTTACTACGTTACTTGAAGTACATAACCCACTTTGTACTTTACTTCAAGTACTCTTTAGATGTTCATAACGTCCGCGAAAAAATCAAATTTAACTTCTCGCACAGCAAAAAAAAAAAATGACATTGAAGATAGTTTAACCTTTGTCAGAACGGAGCCCCAGCCACTTGAGCTAGGTGCCAAAGTTTCAGCACTAACTGTTATCTTATTCAAAGTGCAATAGGTGATTTTCTAAAATTTTCATTGGGAAAATGGGGCCCTTTTTTCGCCCGTTTTCGGTTGTCCCGTCGGCCACCATTTTTCCACTGAAATTATCAGAAAATCGCACATGACTTTTAAATAAGATAACGGTTGGTGCTGAAACTTTGGCATCTTTCTCGAACGGCTGGGGCTACGTTCTGACGGAGTTTGAGCTTATCCGGGATGTCTAGTTTATATTTGCGGTGCGAAAAACAGGGTTTGTTTTTCTCGCGGACGCCCGCTACTTTACCCAACACTGTTCTTGCCTTCGACGACACTCTGACTTACATGGAGACAAAGTATAACTAGGCTCTGCCATCAAAACATTCTGGACTCCAGTTCTATAACAAATACGTCTGTACTTAAAAATCCTCTGACACGCCAAAAAAAAATTTTTTTGATGCTAGGCGTTGAAATGGCATATCAGGACATTACAAAAAAATATTTTTCACTACAGAGTTGCGTAGTTTCTTTTATAAAAAATAGAAATACGAGGCCCAATTCAAAGTTCCTGCCGTGCACTGTGACGTAACAGTGTACCGCAAGGTGTCGGGGCGGTCAGAAGGGAGGCATCGCCGGAAGTCATGTGAGTTGTGTCCCTCCTCGTGCTTACCGCGAGCGCGTGTAGTATTTTTTTAAATATTTTTTTATATTCTCCGCATCTCCACGAGCGATCCAAGCAGACAAGGTTTCTTTTATTTGATTTTCATCGCTTAATGTTGCTATAAAGGTAGAAGAAGAGGAGTCAGTGAATTGACGTGATCAACTACAATGCCTAGAAGGTGCTGTGTGAGGGACTGTCCCGGTATTTCAGCAACTGAAGAAGAGATCACACTGCATGCATTTCCGAGAGACATACATCGGCCGCATGTGCACCTAGTAAACAAGTTCTACTCATGTTCTAGACAAAATACGTGCTTTGTGCTCGACGTTTACTTGTACTTGGTACACAAACCAGATCGTATTCTTTAGACGGCAGGCATCTTTAGCCTGGAGAGCTTCCGATGATTCAACGACCTTGGTGCCTGAACCTTCAGCAAATGCGATCGGGCGTGTCGTATGCTAGCAATCCTAATTTCTGCGAGCGTTCTAATTATTTTTTTCAAGACTTGATAGTTTGTTTTGCGCCCAGTATAGCCCTGTATTATCGGACTGACGGCATGCACTTGTACACTGGCTTGTACTCGCAACGCTTTCATCATTGACCTCCATAACGTCGATCCACTGACTCTTCGTCCTCAAATTTTACAGCACGCAAACTAACCAACGGTGCAGCAATAAACAGCTAGTGGAACTGAAACTTCGTTTTCTACAATCGCTCGTACGAAAAGCAGAATAAAAAATAAAAAAAAATCTTAGGCGCGGTGGCGGAGAGCACCGGGGAGTGAAACTCACGTGACTTCCTGGTGAACCCACTTTTAGTGACGTAGGTCGATGCCTCCCTTCTCTCCGCCCCGACACCTTGAGGTACACTGTTACGTCACAGTGCACGGCGGGAACTTTGAATTGGGCCTCGTATTTCTATTTTTTATAAAAAAACTATGGAACTCATAGTGAATATTTTTTTGCAATGTCCTAATATGCCATTTTAACGCCTAGCATGAAAAAAAATATTTTGGCGTGTCAGAGGTTTTTTAAAGATGCGATAGTTTTAACAGCAGGCAACTATGCAGGACTTTTAATGCCTTGGCGAAGTCGATAAAGGGGACGTCAGTCTGAGTACCATCATGGATATTAAAGAGAAGATCAGTGATGAATTAAATAAGCTGGGTATTACACGAGTATTTTTGTTTGAAGTCGAGCTGATCAAGAAACGAAGAAACTGGTTTTCGCGGAGGTGGGGCATGAGTACTGTAAAACGAACATGCTCTGTCAGTTTGCCAGGCACGCTTGTAAGAGAGATAGGGCGGTATTTAGATCGGTCGGATTTCCTGCCGGAATTCAAAATTGGATGGACGATATCAAAATTCCAATCAGCTGGAACGATGCCACTGGCGCTACTTTGCTGAAAAATAACGGTAGAAAAGGACGCAAGCGGAAAGTTTTATATATTTATTTTCGTATTTTAGCAGATATGCCACTTTAGCCAATAGCACTGTGGGGTAGTAGGCTTCCTATAGTTTTCGCAATCCCATTGCTTGAAAATGAAAGAGTGTCATGGGTTCAAAATAAAACTCTAAGAGCCAAAAAAAGTGGGACTGTTTTTTGAGCGAATATAGTTGAGGAAAAGCTGCTCTGCATTTGCATTCTGTATGACTATCAGCCACGCAGTCATCATCTTGGTTTGGCAACAAAATTTCACTTCTACCTTCACTAGGATCTAAAATTTACGACAATTACGAGAAACATTGATATATCTCCCTAAAAACAAAACAAAAATTAACTGATCTATTTCAGATTTTGTTTTTCTTATATCGACTTTGAGTACTTCCTTTCGGAGGTGTTTGTAATAAAATTAAAAACAAAGCACAAAAAGCGGCCATCAGCTTGTCAGTGTTTATATTTTTCTCAAATTCGTTAGAAATATTCAACGAATATTTATCTGTGTTTTTGGTGCACTCATCGACACTGTAAACGCAAACAAACAATTGCCAAGTTCTTTTTATTATTATTATTATTTTAGAATTGTAAGGGCTGTTAACAAGACTGTTTTTCTGGTGAAATGTGTTAATTAGGAGCACAAACCTAAGGGTAAAACCCGATGCCCATTATCAGTCGTTTGAAGTAAAACACGGCAAAGCGCCTTGACCATGTTCGCACTAATTAATGGTGCCGCAAGATCCTAGTCACGTCACTACTAATCCTAGCAGCCCGCATATAGTCCCATGGAGGTCCCCGGTGCGTCATAGCGTCCCGTAGACGTTTTAGAAACATCCGTTGAACCGACTGTCTTTCGCGTCTGGTAATCTGCTTCCGTAGGGAACAGATTCCCAGATGCGACTACGAAGGCCACGCCAACTGCTATTAAGCACGTTACGACTGCGATGGAAGCGGTGATGTAGCGAGGGGCGAGATTTTAAGAGTCAGCAGACTTTCCTGAACCAGATCTACCTTTTTGCCGTGGATCTGTTTACCGCAGCGTGCGGGACTGCGAGAACGACCAGGACGAGCGAAGCGAAGAGGCAGGTGCCGCCATCTGGGGTGCTTTAGAGAAGACAGAACCTCGTCGTGAAGCGCTGCGGGCAGTTTTTCCGGCTTCAAAGTTCAAATGTTGTTCTAGAAGGAGCAGCCACAACCACCGTGGCCACAACCGACTGGGAAAGTTTGACTGACGGGCAGAGCGTGCGTCCCGCCATGCGAAATTTTGTCTTAATGATCATGCATCGTACAAAAGGCACGGCGTTCGCTGCAGGCATGATGCCAGCATTATCGACAGGCACGCCAACGCATTTTAGAAGCATGTTGGGTTCATACACATTTATTCTTCGAACATGTCTTATTAGACTTAGGCTAGGTGGCGCAAGCTACCGCACGTTACAAAAGGTATAGACATTAACATCCATCCATCCCTCCATCCATGTCTGCAGACAGTTTTATCCATGTGACCGTCATGCAGGGAAACGCCTCAGGCAGTGTCTGCAGGCTGTACTGTGTCAGGGGCGGATCCAGAGCTTCGTTTGGGGGGGGGGCGAAAAATTTGTAAGGATACTATTCTCCCATTCTTTAGTGTGCACCGGGGGTCCACCCATGTCAAATTACCCTCCGAGAAAGAAAAGGGGGAGGTCAACTTTTTTTTTTTTGAAGGGGGGGGGCGGCCGCTTTGTCGCACCCCCCCCCCCCCTTGGATCCGCCATTGCTGTGTGTGATGTTTTCTCCGTGTGATCGCGGCCTCCGTCCACCCCTCCTTCTGGTAGGTGCAATTTTGAGAGCTCGAGCGTATGGCGAGTGTTTCGATCGCTTTCCGAAACGATCACCATGCGCGTGCTGAACTGTGATGTTCCCACGCTGGGCTGTGATTTTGTAAACATTAGAATGGTGTATAGTCATCAGGAGATTGAGAACGGAAGGGAATTGCTTCCAAATGCCCGGCTTCTAACATGCTTTGGTTGCCTTCCGTCGTGCTTTAGCTGCAGGCCTGCATAAGCTCACGAGACAACGATGTGTTATTGAAGGTGGCAAGCTCGCGTTCAAGGCGGGACAACTGAAAGACCTCCCTCCCGTCCTCATCCTAGGAACGACTATACGGCGTAGAAGTTCGTCCGCTCCTTGCGCATCTCGTGCGTTTATTCACCCCCCCCCCTCCCCCGAATTCGCCCACGCGCATTTGTTTCCCCCTAACTCAACCAACGATGACGCGAGCTTGGCTACCTCGTCATCGAGCGTTATCTACGCGTTCCTTATATTGCTCTTTGATAGGAACTTCCCCTCTTTGTGCTCTGATGCGCAAAAGACGCATTTCAGAACACTTGCTCGCTGTATAAGGTAGCTGACAAGGTAAGAACGGCAGGGAAGAGCTTCAGTCGTCCAACAAGCAGCGCGATCTTCCCACCTTCGATGACTTTCCGGCGTCTCGTCCACCTCGAGCGCGAGTGCTCAGTCGAAGCACGGCGGAAGGCACGGAGCGCTCGCAAAGGCCGGTCGTTCGAAAAACACGCCCTGCCATTCTCATTCTGGCAGTGACTATATTTGGCCCTAACTTTCGGGCGGTGCTACGTTGGGATCAGCAGCGAAGGGTTACAAGGAATGCTGCGTATACATTCGTATTCATATATCGAATCGAGAACGCTGTGATGATGACTCATCGCCTCAACCAACAGAACAACTTTAGCTAAAAAATTGTATCTAAAAAAATGAAAGATTAGATTTTAACGACATTGAGTACCAATCTAAGTGTAGGCCGTAATATGCTTGCGCCCAAAGTTCCAACTGCACCTCTATCCACAACGTAGACCAGCAGCTTAGACCATTGACAAGGAAGATCCTGGGACGGAAGTAGGACAACGCGACGGGCTTGACCATCGTCAGTGGTTGAAGCAGGTGTTTTCTTAGGAAGAACCAAGAGCGTGACACTGTGGTTGTTCCTTACCAAATGCATCTCCTGAATTGCACCACAAGGTATTGGCAAGCGTAATAACCGCAGTCTCACTCTAGCAATTGAGTGAGGTGAAAAGCCTTCTCTCAGAACGTTGTATCAACTTCTCGTCCAAGCCGACACGTCATCGACACTCCTAGGAAAGGAAGTTCCTACGCCTCGTTTGATTTTTTGTCGGCTCTGTTCGTTTACACGCAGATCTGGCTTCCGGCGCGACTCACACCTGCGCCAAAACGCATGTAAAATAGCAGACGGCGGGGTTTCACTCTCCCACCGTGACTTTCGTGGCCCACATCTTCTTTCCCCAAAGCCACCCCAAGCGTCGAAAGAAAAGGCAAGACTTCGTGCGATCCAGTAAGCGGACGCGTACATCGCGTGTCCAGGTTTGGGAGCGTGACAGGCGTCTTTCATCTCTTCGAAGGCTCGATGTCTCGGGCGACACGGACAGCAAACACGCACAATGGCTCGAGGCAACCAGAGGAACGCTTAGCCATTGTCAGCGCGGCGTCATTTCGAGGGGTCAACAGAATACAGATGACCGCAAAATTCAGCAGGATGGCTCGGAAACCGACGCTACGCGTCCTCGCGATCTAGACATTTTCTCAGCCTTTCCTGTTTAGAAACAATTCGCCCCGCAAGGTGAGGTAATCTCGGCCAAAGCCTTTCTTCCAAGGGGAGGTCCAGATGTGTCATCATTTCGTACTCGGCATTATTTCGGGGACGTGCCGTGGCTGGCTCGCCACGGTATTATAAATTAGAGGTTTTGTTGCGAAATCTCGAACCCTGCAAAGTTCCCTCGATTATCCCTATCGCATCACTCATAATTACGCACGACTTGGCTATACTCGGCTTCCAGAGACGGGCTATAAAGTCGGGTTGTCTTTCGTTCGGCGTATAGTTCTATTACGAAGCCCCAGCTGAGCATACAAGTAAATGTCAGGGGCTAGTGGATTTGGTCACGAAAGACTGGTCACCCCAGAAAACTCGTTTACAGTTGATCTTTGTGGAACACGCCGAAGCCTGGGGAAGACATTTACCGGCACCGTGCGGATGTCAAAGACGTTATAAAGTAGCGAATTGGGCCAGGCAGTAAACGGTGTATACATGGTGGGGCGTAAACAGGTCAATAAACGTAGACGAAGAAATGGTTGTATTTTCTTGGCGCGCACTGCGCTGTTCATCCCCGTCAAGTGCATCCTTGAAACCTAAGCCCTTTGTGTTTGTTGATAGCGTATAGTTACCGACATGTTCCCCGCGTCCCGAGGGGTCTTGCCGAATATTCGTTTAGTTGAACTCGAATTAAGTTTTCGTGGTAGTTTCCATATGATCGCACAGGTATAAAGACTTGAGTGGCCGGGGAACTTCGAAATGAAAGTAATCAGCCATAGAGTTATTATAATGTCCACTAGAGGTTCAACTGGTGCTAGTGTCTATGCGACATCCGGGAGGCAAATTGAAGCAGGCAGCAACCAGTCTACTTTTGCGATGCTCCTGTGCATTCCCATGGGAAAATGCGCGTGCATTTGTTCTCTTCGCCGAAAAATAACATGGAACACTTGTTATTTGAGCCATACCGAATATTATGTACCTTTATTAACATTGTAAAAGTGCAATTGCTTTAGTTAGCGCTGTTCTCTTCACCACTGAACGATGTTAAACTTCGCTATATTCGAGGCCCAAACCTCTGTTCCACACCAGGTGTGTAAAAACCAAGCGACGACTCTAAGCAAAATAACAATCGAAAGGAATATACTGGGTGTATCAAGGGGCGGCTAGGCTCTTTAAATCGACCGCAAAATTCGGTTTCTTAACTTATCGCGTTCTGATTTTGTATAGCGTTGGCCACAGGTGGTGCATTTTTTCTATGAAATTCGCAAAGAGCGAGCTTACCTGAGAAAAAAGTAAAAAAAGAAAAAGGCTTAGCTCCCATGGAAAACGCAGCGAAGCCACCGGTCTTCAAACCATAGGGCGCCCTATGTTTTGAAGACCGGTGGCTTCGCTGCGGTCTTAGTCACGACGCGGTAGCACAACGGTCCTACCACGTTCTAGAAAACGGCGTAAGCCGAAGAAAAAGAAACCCGGTCTTTCCCCGTGCTGGGGGCATAAATACAAATAAACCGCCAGCGAACTGTTGCAAAGTGAAAATCGCACAGAATGAAACGCCCTTCGTCGTCAGTCGTGGCGCTCAGCTCCGACAAGGGCAAGGACTTCCTTAGGAACAAAAAACAACCTCCCAAAAGACCAACTGCACGGCTAACGCAAACCTCGTACGTGAGTAAAAAGGGGTTTCAGTGCGTTGGCTACCTGCTCCTCATCAGCCATCTTGGTTTCTTGGACCGCGAAGAAATCGGGTCTCTCCTTAAATAGCAAACGTTGTACTTGGTACTGTTTCTTGTGGGAGCTAAGACCGCGAACATTTAGCGTTGCTACTTTGATGACCATATCGAGCGTACAAATAGTAGAGAGTCACTACGCAGCACTTGCATTCACGATCTTTCGAATTCCTCCTAACCAGGCGTCTGACTGTCCGGTCGCGGCCTTCCGTCCGGGAGCTTATAAGGCACCGCATTAAGGCGTCCCCTCCTGTTTTTCTCTATCCCCATCCAAGGGTTGGGGTCGCGGGGGTCATGCCGGGCGCCAAGGGCGTGTCCTCCAGGCCGAGCTTGACGAAGTTTTTGGTCTCGTCCATGACGAGGCCGCCTTCAAGAACCTTCTCCGCCGGCGGGGGCAGGCGGTCGGTAGGACCGCAACGTCCTCGGTCGACGTCATCGCAAAAGTCGGGGTACCAGAGTGTTGCACAGGGACAGCAAGTGTAGACTTTTCGACGTCTTCTGCCGTGGTGACTTGCGGTGAGGTGTCGTCTCCGCAACGGAGCCCCTGTTGCTCCGCAGACGGTTGGACGTCGCACTGCAGGCCTCGGAGGGCCAACCCTGCCTCTTCAACCTCCATGGTCAGCACCGACAACTCGTCCGTCTCATTTCCGCTAGTGACGCGGGCGTAAATCCTGACGTACTCTTCCTTGTCGTGTCCAAAGTTGTTGCACTCCGAGCACTTCGGTACACGGCAGTCGCGTCTGATGTGCCCGGCGCGGTTACAACGCAGACAGACCGGCGCCCGTCCTGGGAAAACGGCGAGGACGTTGCCTCCGTGGAGCCTTCGCTGGTGCGGTAAACCGTCGGGCTCGACGCCATTCCTCAGCGTCATGCGGACGATGCGCGTGGTCGACTCGATGGCTTCGAATCCCTCGATGCGCCACTTGTCGCTGGAGACTTCGACAGCTTTGCCATAAGGCTTGAAAAGTTTACTCACCGCGTCGTCGGGGACATGGAAGGGGACCCAGTGCACCCGAAGGCGCCCTTCGGTGGAACGCGGGTCTATTATGACGCACAACAGACTTTTCAAGCTCAGTTTCTTCGTATTCAACAGTCGTTCCTTGGCGTCGGGCGTCCGAAGCGTGGCCATCCAAGCATGGTTCATCTGATACGCGCCTAACGAGGTGATATCAGACAACACAGCGATTCGCTTTAGTTACTGGCAAAAGTTTTCTATCCGATATGGATGCCCCTTGAGGTCGCAGTGAAGCAGCACCGAATTTAAACATGTTTTCCCAGTGGGTACAGAAGGCAGGGCAATCTTGTACTTTTCCGAAAAAGTGCCAGCAAAAGACAAGGAACCACGGCCGGCAAGGGCCGCTATCGCCGCTCCATTGTAGCTAGTCATCCTGCGACCGCCTCGTGCGAGCAAGGAAGCAGAATCCGGCCACGGACGCGCTTGTTCGGAGACGCGCGTGGCATTACTCCGCCCTTTAGAGAGAACATCGTCTCGATGCACGAAAACAAAACAGAGTAAACCAAACAAAAGAAGGGAAAACTACGGAGGCTTGTAAAACACGGTCCTGTCGATCGCCGTACAGTCTCCGTAAGATAAAGAAAGGTAATCCAGGAGCAAGTTTAAGAGATGCTGAACGACGACATAATCCGGCCTTCAAGCGGTCCGTGGGCCTCTCCATTCGTACTTGTTAAGAAGAAGGGCGGAACGCTTAGGTTCTGCGTGGACTACCGCGGCAGCTGAACGCAGTGACAAAGAAAGACGTGTATCCACTCCCCCGTATCGACGAACGCTAGACCGACTGCGCCACCCTTGATGTTTTTCATTGGTGGACCTCAAGAGCGGCTACTCGCAGATCAAAGTCCGAAAAAAGCTAGCAACTTCAAGCAGCTTGAGGCTTTCGAACGCCCTAAAGAAGCTTTGTCCAGAGCGTATATCCTTCAGATCCACCCCAACGAGCAGCTCAACGTCGTCGCCGTTGATGTGCGCAATGGACAAACAACAAGGACGCAGCTGAGATGTCCTGAACTTTGTGGTGTCTCTGTCTGGGCCTACCAATCCCTTGAAGCATGTGAGGACCGTTGGTCGCCCCCTGATGGCCGGTATAACGGCCGTGGTTAGGAACGCTCGGCCTGGTTGCCGTGAGCTCCAACCTGTTCATGAAGCGTAGCAGGGCCGCCTGGCTTGGGGGACCACTCTCTCTCGGGGGAACTTTTTCCGTCCTCCCCGCTCACTCGGGAACCAACTTGTTTTGGGTGAGGACGACCAGGACGGCTGTCCCTATCCGCACCCGAAGTGCGAATAAGGGTGGATTTTTATCCGCACCCGAGGTGCGAATTAGGACGCATTTTTATCCGTACCTGAGGTGCGGATAAGGGTGATTTCTTATCCGCACCCAAAGTGCGAATACGCACGAAGTATTATTATTCTCATTGTTATTATTATCAGCAGTACTATTATTAATTATTCTTCGAGTAATTCCAAGTCAACTCAGAGTGCGATTGCAGCGCCACAAAATGCGGAGCGGCTTTGTTTGCTTTACTTGGTGTCACCGTTCCGCCGACCGTGCTCAGCAGCGTGCTTCGGTTAATGGCCGGTTTGCAGCCTGTTTTAACCACGGTTTAAACCACTCTCCAATTTATTGTTATTTTCGGCATGTCGAGTCACTTGAGCACGTAGTCAAGGTCTGTCGAGGCAGTACGGCAGTACGTTACAGCCACGCTGGCTGCGCCGGCCCTATCCGAGTCGGGGTCTTCGGACTTTCCTGAAGACGATGTCTCTGACGTGGTACAAGTTGGAACTGCCTTCGATGACTTCAAATCCTTCGAGAAGGCCTTCAAGGATTACCAACAGGCAACGCATCAGCTCTTCGTGGTGCACAGGTCAAATTCTGTTGAAGTGGCGAACAGGGGCTTGGATCCCCCAAGACGTTGAAAGCGGAACTCGTTTACGCCAACGTTACGTACAAGTGCAAGCATGCAGGGATGCCACGGCATGAAGGAAAGGGTCTTCGGCCAAATCAACGGTAGTTTGGGTTACTATGCAGTCTGCATTCTTGTTGCGAAAATGCCGAAAATAAACAGCTTAGCACAGAAAAATCAGGAAATCTCGTTAAAGGGACACTGACAGGGTATTTATGCTCGCCATTGCGTTGTTTTTATTTGTACATTACGTATGAGAGCCCCCAGAACAATATTCGTGGCTCTAAATTCGTTTTCATTCCGCCCGAAAACCGCCGATCGAGAACAGCCGGTTTGAGTCGCGCTCACTCTCTTCTCCGTGGTCCATAGCCGTGGTAGCCGTGGTCACTTGCAGTTTTCCACGGTTTAGACGCAACCACCAAAAGGCCACTTCCGATTTCAAACAGCTGCGTTTTTTTATTTTTTATTATTAAATATGTTTGACGTTGCAAAATATTGATTGGGTAGTCTTCTGACACTAATAAATCGCAATGAAAGATAAAAAGGGGGTGTCGGTGTCCCTTTAATGATAAAAATGTTATTTAAATTGTTAATAACATTTATCTGTTGTCTTCCACGTTGTCCATATGTTTTGCAATTTTTTTTATGTCCCTTGCATTTGGCACAGCTGCCTGAGGGGAAATAATGCAGGTAGTTCTCTCTTACTGGCTGACAATGAATGGACATGAGAAAAATCTTTAAGAAATGCTGGCATAGCTCGGAAAAAAGAATTTCGGCAGTGCTCATTCTTTGCATGTAAACTGATACCAGCTACAATCAATTTATTCAAATGCATATTTGCCTCGGTAATAGTGCAGTGCCTATGGAAAATAGATGTGGGCAGGCTACAAAGACCAACGACATATGCTAAAATTCATCTTATGTGTATTACCAGTGTCAGATACAATTTTAATGCAAGCTTCTGTTTGGAATTTTATTCAAACAAATAGACGGGTGAAATGCTTCCATTATAAATTTTGATCAATTATCATGTCGCTAATACTTGAGTTGTATTGGTTTTAGACATTGCAAAATAACCGAGATAATTAAAGTATATATACCTAGAAGTAATCTTTTTGCAAAGCCCACGTAAATTAGCAAACATATTTTTTTGCTGCGGACCCATTATGCATCTGAGTGATTGACTGCAGCTGGTACAATATCGCACCCAAAGAATTGGTACTGAGGTGCTGTGCCGTGTCTATGCGCCGAAAAAGTGAGGAAGGAGGAGATGAGAGCACGCGGGGACGTCAGATATGCTGAGCTCTGGTTGGAATGATTAGTGGGTACACCTAAAGCTAGCAGCCTTCGTCTTCATTGCACTTGTGAAACGCGTTAAAACACGGAACGCAGGCGTTCGCCATTTGGCTCTCACATTCGAACGGGTTCCACGAATGCAGTGGAGATAAAGGCAGCAAGCTTTAGGTCTACCCACTAATCATTCGAATCGGAGCTCGGCATTGTGACATATTCGCGAGCTCTCGTCCCCTCCTCCCCTCATTTTCTCGGTGCATTCTTTTGTTAGCCGGCGCAATATCACCTCGACAAAAATGCCAGCAGTCACGTGATTGTTAACAGCCAATGAGAGCCAGCTCCCTCTCCGCCAATGCTTTGAACCATGCTTAGTGTCTCCTCGTCCTCCTTCGCTCCTCTCTACTACTACCGTTATTCTCCTCATTTGCTCTCATGGTCACTCAGGTGTTCAGCAGCTTGGAGGGGTTTGCATGTACAGGTTGTCGCCTGTTTAACGCGCTGGAAGCTTTTGCTGTTATGTAGCAGGCACGTAGTCAGAATTTCCTTAGGGGGTGCCCGCGTAGGTCAAAATGCTCTGGGTAGAAGAGGGAGAAGAGGAGGTGGCAGCAAAACTGAAAAATTCTGGGGGTGCTCAGGCCCCCTGGGCACGCCCCACAGATTTCTGCCTGTTATGTAGTATGATATGGACAATATTCCGCAGGCCAGTAAGGCATGGTCCATAATAGTCGTCTGCTGCTGCCAAATATGGATGGACAGAACAGGGTCTGCTGGCATCATTTCACTCGGTCAGCTTTACGTCACAAAGAGCTTTCTTTCGATAAGACTCTGAGAAGCAGCCAACGCTTCATTAGGAGAAGCTAGGTCTCCCAATGAAAAGTCTGCTGCCGCTCCAAGGTTTATCGGACACTCTTTTTTACATGGTTCTCATCAGCTTCGACCTGCTCATGTTTTGTTTGGGCATCAGTCGGCTGCCATCGAAGCCCCGGCACCAGGATTATGGCAAATCAATGTTATGTGAATATCACCTATTTGGGTCACTGATCATTTTTAGAAATTACTTTTTGAGAAGGATGGGCTCTATTTATATAGTACAACAGTCAAATCTCGTTAATTCGAACTCGAGAAGGACCGAAAATTTGTTTGAATAAAGCAAAGTTCGAATTACCGGGAGTTTCCTCCCATAGAGACGCATGGGATGGGACCTGCATGTCAGTTTGAATTATACGCAAGTTTGAATTAAGAGAGTTTTAAGTAACAAGATTCGACTGTAAAACAAATATAACTACTATTATGATGATGTTTCACCCATACATTGTTTGCAACTTTATCTGATAATAAACTTGCTTTCATTTCAGAACAACAAAAGTTGACTGTACAGCGTTTGTCAAGTGCAGCGCCAAGAAAGACATTCAGAAGCTCGTAATAGTTGATGTGTGCCTTAAGCACTCGAATCACGAGGTGAGTGAGGCCATATATCGGCACTACCCACAAAATCGCCGCCTGACTGCTGAGGAAGCGCTTCTCGCAGCAGAACCTGTGAATGAGCTTCAATCAAACCCCTCACTTCTGCGAAGCTTCCTCCAAAACAAAACTGGAAAACCACTCACAGCAAAAGACATTGAGAATGTTGTTGCACGTCTCAAAGGGAGCAAGAAGCCAGATGTTGACCAACTTGCCGAAGAGATCAAAGAAATCTTCCGAAAAGATCCCACAGCAGCGGTAACTCTCGGAACAAGTGAATCCAATGAGATGGAGCTTCTTTTTATTCAAACTACCATGATGGCACAGTTTTATGAAAAGTTTCCCGAAGTGTTGCTCCTCGATGGCACCTACAGGACCAACAACCTGAAAATGGCCCTCTTTGTTTTTATGGTGGTCGACGGAAATGGCTGTAGCCAAGTTGTGGCTTACTGCTTCGTAAGCAGCGAGGATCTTGTCCACATGGACACTATGATGAGGACCTTTGTGGGCCTGCAGGGAATGCAGAAGACAAAGTGTGTCATCGTGGACAAAGATTTCAAAGAAATCAGAGCCATCCGCGACAACTTTTCTCCAGACACTGTCATTCAGCTGTGTGAATTTCATGTGAAGAAGGCGTTGAAGAGGGCTGTTGGCAGCAGCAAGACGGACAATGACAAGAAGATGCTCAACGGTCTTTTGGAGCGGATGATCCATGCTCCAAATGAAGAGGTGTACCAAGATCTTAAAGCAGAATTGGACCGCACGGCCAGCAAAAGCTTCACAGAGTATTTCAACAAGAACTGGGATGGCATCCAAGACATGTGGGTTCGCTATCGTTGCGACAGACACTTCAACCTCGGCAACAACACCACGAACCGAGTTGAGTGTCACAATTCAAAACTGAAGGCAGTCTTGAAAGCAAATGACAAACTCCATGCAACTTTGAAGTCTATGCTGAAGCTCCACAGCATAAAGATAATTGAAGCAGAGCACAGGCATGCCCTCGACGCCACCACGACGTTCTTCACGTACAGGAGCAGCTCTGATCTAATTCAGCAATGCTCCTCACTGTTGACGCCGTTCGCTACACAGGCAGTAGTATGTGAAGAGGAACGAGCGAACAAGATGGCTGGAGCATCCATTGCAAATGACGGAGAGGACTACTCTGTCACGACCCAGAGAGGCGTGTATGAGGTACTCTACACTTTGGCGAGCTGCACGTGCAGAACTTTTACCACCATGGGAGTAATATGCCGCCATATAATTCTGGTATCGTGGCAAACAGGACGTGCGATTGACGTTGCTACTGCAACAAACTCCAGGTGGAAGAAAGCGTCACAGCCGTACCTTCCTGCAGAAGTCAGCAATCGGGGAGCACCACAGCTTCAGTGCATGCAGCTGAAAGAGCCAGACTACAGTACCGCATCAAGAGGAGCCAAGTACACCCACGCTCTTTGTCTGCTCAAGGACATTGGGGACCTGGTGGCAGAGTGCGGTTCAGAAGAGTTCAAGTGCAGGATTAATGTAATCAAGAAACTAAAAGCCTTCTGGATGAAAAATAAGACTGTAGAAATTTGGTGCAGCAGTGGCACCGAAAGTGGTGAAGATGCCTTCCCAGAGGACTGCAGTGACACAATTGCAAGAATCTCAGAAGAATCAACCCCTAGCAGCCATGTCCGCACGTCATTGTCATGCTTGCCAGGCTATCAGGTACCAGGTCCCCTTCCATTGCATCTGTTTCGTTTTTTTAATCTATGTCCCTTCATCCAGTCCCCTGGTGCAGAACCGCAGTCTCATGCAGAGCCTGTAACCAACACACCAGAAATAGTTTCTTGGCAAAGCCATCAGGTACTTGTCGTTCTCCCCTGCTTTTGATTATTTTTGACCTGTGCTATTTTATCCAGTACCCTGGCACAGCACCACGGCCACTTGCAATGCCTGCAGCCCAGCCTCCGACACCAGTGTCTTCCCAAGGCTACCAGGTACTGAGTCCTTCTCCCTTGCCTTCAAATGTTTTTGACCTGTGCTCTTTCATCCAGCTTCCTGGTATAGCACTGCAGCCATCTCCAGTGCCTGCAGCCCAGCCTCTGACACCAGTGTTCTCCCAAGGCTACGAGGTAACTGAGTCCTTCTCCCTTGCCTTCGAATATTTATGACCTGTTCTCTTTCATCCAGTTTCCTGGTACAGCACTGAAGCCACCCCCAGTGCCTGCAGCTAAGTCTCCGGCAGCAGTGTCTTCCCAAGGCTCCCAGGTACTGAGTCTTCTTCCCTTGCCTTCGAATGTTTTTGACCTGTTCTCTTTCATCCAGTTTCCTGGTACAGCACTGAAGCCACCTCCAGTGCCTGCAGCTAAGTCTCCGGCAGCAGTGTCTTCCCAAGGCTCCCAGGTACTGAGTCTTCTTCCCTTGCCTTCGAATGTTTTTGACCTGTGCTGTTTCATCCAGTTTTCTGGCACAGCACTGCGGCCATCTCCAGTGCATGCAGCTAAGTCTTCGGCAGCAGTGTCTTCCCAAGGCTCCCAGGTACTGATTCTTTTTCCCTTGCCTTCGAATGTTTTTGACCTGTGCTGTTTCATCCAGTTTTCTGGCACAGCACTGCGGCCATCTCCAGTGCATGCAGCTAAGTCTTCGGCAGCAGTGTCTTCCCAAGGCTCCCAGGTACTGATTCTTTTTCCCTTGCCTTCGAATCTTTTTGACCTGTTCTCTTTCATCCAGTTTCCTGGTACAGCACTGAAGCCACCTCCAGTGCCTGCAGCTAAGTCTCCGGCAGCAGTGTCTTCCCAAGGCTCCCAGGTACTGAGTCTTCTTCCCTTGCCTTCGAATGTTTTTGACCTGTGCTCTTTCATCCAGTTTCCTGGTACAGCACTGAAGCCACCTCCAGTGCCTGCAGCTAAGTCTCCGGCAGCAGTGTCTTCCCAAGGCTCCCAGGTACTGAGTCTTCTTCCCTTGCCTTCGAATGTTTTTGACCTGTGCTCTTTCATCCAGTTTCCTGGTACAGCACTGAAGCCACCTCCAGTGCCTGCAGCTAAGTCTCCAGCAGCAGTGTCTTCCCAAGGCTCCCAGGTACTGAGTCTTCTTCCCTTGCCTTTGAATGTTTTTGACCTGTGCTCTTTCATCCAGTTTCCTGGTACAGCACTGAAGCCACCTCCAGTGCCTGCAGCTAAGTCTCCGGCAGCAGTGTCTTCCCAAGGCTCCCAGGTACTGAGTCTTCTTCCCTTGCCTTCGAATGTTTTTGACCTGTGCTCTTTCATCCAGTTTCCTGGTACAGCACTGAAGCCACCTCCAGTGCCTGCAGCTAAGTCTCCGGCAGCAGTGTCTTCCCAAGGCTCCCAGGTACTGAGTCTTCTTCCCTTGCCTTCGAATGTTTTTGACCTGTGCTCTTTCATCCAGTTTTCTGGCACAGCACTGCAGCCATCTCCAGTGCATGCAGCTAAGTCTCCGGCAGCAGTGTCTTCCCAAGGCTCCCAGGTACTGAGTCTTCTTCCCTTGCCTTCGAATGTTTTTGACCTGTTCTCTTTCATCCAGTTTCCTGGTACAGCACTGAAGCCACCTCCAGTGCCTGCAGCTAAGTCTCCGGCAGCAGTGTCTTCCCAAGGCTCCCAGGTACTGAGTCTTCTTCCCTTGCCTTCGAATGTTTTTGACCTGTGCTCTTTCATCCAGTTTCCTGGTACAGCACTGAAGCCACCTCCAGTGCCTGCAGCTAAGTCTCCGGCAGCAGTGTCTTCCCAAGGCTCCCAGGTACTGAGTCTTCTTCCCTTGCCTTCGAATGTTTTTGACCTGTGCTCTTTCATCCAGTTTCCTGGTACAGCACTGAAGCCACCTCCAGTGCCTGCAGCTAAGTCTCCGGCAGCAGTGTCTTCCCAAGGCTCCCAGGTACTGAGTCTTCTTCCCTTGCCTTCGAATGTTTTTGACCTGTGCTCTTTCATCCAGTTTCCTGGTACAGCACTGAAGCCACCTCCAGTGCCTGCAGCTAAGTCTCCGGCAGCAGTGTCTTCCCAAGGCTCCCAGGTACTGAGTCTTCTTCCCTTGCCTTCGAATGTTTTTGACCTGTGCTCTTTCATCCAGTTTCCTGGTACAGCACTGAAGCCACCTCCAGTGCCTGCAGCTAAGTCTCCGGCAGCAGTGTCTTCCCAAGGCTCCCAGGTACTGAGTCTTCTTCCCTTGCCTTCGAATGTTTTTGACCTGTGCTCTTTCATCCAGTTTCCTGGTACAGCACTGAAGCCACCTCCAGTGCCTGCAGCTAAGTCTCCGGCAGCAGTGTCTTCCCAAGGCTCCCAGGTACTGAGTCTTCTTCCCTTGCCTTCGAATGTTTTTGACCTGTGCTCTTTCATCCAGTTTCCTGGTACAGCACTGAAGCCACCTCCAGTGCCTGCAGCTAAGTCTCCGGCAGCAGTGTCTTCCCAAGGCTCCCAGGTACTGAGTCTTCTTCCCTTGCCTTTGAATGTTTTTGACCTGTTCTCTTTCATCCAGTTTCCTGGTACAGCACTGAAGCCACCTCCAGTGCCTGCAGCTAAGTCTCCGGCAGCAGTGTCTTCCCAAGGCTCCCAGGTACTGAGTCTTCTTCCCTTGCCTTCGAATGTTTTTGACCTGTGCTCTTTCATCCAGTTTCCTGGTACAGCACTGAAGCCACCTCCAGTGCCTGCAGCTAAGTCTCCGGCAGCAGTGTCTTCCCAAGGCTCCCAGGTACTGAGTCTTCTTCCCTTGCCTTTGAATGTTTTTGACCTGTTCTCTTTCATCCAGTTTCCTGGTACAGCACTGAAGCCACCTCCAGTGCCTGCAGCTAAGTCTCCGGCAGCAGTGTCTTCCCAAGGCTCCCAGGTACTGAGTCTTCTTCCCTTGCCTTTGAATGTTTTTGACCTGTGCTCTTTCATCCAGTTTCCTGGTACAGCACTGAAGCCACCTCCAGTGCCTGCAGCTAAGTCTCCGGCAGCAGTGTCTTCCCAAGGCTCCCAGGTACTGAGTCTTCTTCCCTTGCCTTCGAATGTTTTTGACCTGTGCTCTTTCATCCAGTTTCCTGGTACAGCACTGAAGCCACCTCCAGTGCCTGCAGCTAAGTCTCCGGCAGCAGTGTCTTCCCAAGGCTCCCAGGTACTGAGTCTTCTTCCCTTGCCTTCGAATGTTTTTGACCTGTGCTCTTTCATCCAGTTTCCTGGTACAGCACTGAAGCCACCTCCAGTGCCTGCAGCTAAGTCTCCAGCAGCAGTGTCTTCCCAAGGCTCCCAGGTACTGAGTCTTCTTCCCTTGCCTTCGAATGTTTTTGACCTGTGCTCTTTCATCCAGTTTCCTGGTACAGCACTGAAGCCACCTCCAGTGCCTGCAGCTAAGTCTCCGGCAGCAGTGTCTTCCCAAGGCTCCCAGGTACTGAGTCTTCTTCCCTTGCCTTTGAATGTTTTTGACCTGTGCTCTTTCATCCAGTTTCCTGGTACAGCACTGAAGCCACCTCCAGTGCCTGCAGCTAAGTCTCCGGCAGCAGTGTCTTCCCAAGGCTCCCAGGTACTGAGTCTTCTTCCCTTGCCTTCGAATGTTTTTGACCTGTTCTCTTTCATCCAGTTTCCTGGTACAGCACTGAAGCCACCTCCAGTGCCTGCAGCTAAGTCTCCGGCAGCAGTGTCTTCCCAAGGCTCCCAGGTACTGAGTCTTCTTCCCTTGCCTTCGAATGTTTTTGACCTGTGCTCTTTCATCCAGTTTCCTGGTACAGCACTGAAGCCACCTCCAGTGCCTGCAGCTAAGTCTCCGGCAGCAGTGTCTTCCCAAGGCTCCCAGGTACTGAGTCTTCTTCCCTTGCCTTCGAATGTTTTTGACCTGTGCTCTTTCATCCAGTTTCCTGGTACAGCACTGAAGCCACCTCCAGTGCCTGCAGCTAAGTCTCCGGCAGCAGTGTCTTCCCAAGGCTCCCAGGTACTGAGTCTTCTTCCCTTGCCTTCGAATGTTTTTGACCTGTGCTCTTTCATCCAGTTTCCTGGTACAGCACTGAAGCCACCTCCAGTGCCTGCAGCTAAGTCTCCGGCAGCAGTGTCTTCCCAAGGCTCCCAGGTACTGAGTCTTCTTCCCTTGCCTTCGAATGTTTTTGACCTGTTCTCTTTCATCCAGTTTCCTGGTACAGCACTGAAGCCACCTCCAGTGCCTGCAGCTAAGTCTCCGGCAGTGTCTTCCCAAGGCTCCCAGGTACTGAGTCTTCTTCCCTTGCCTTTGAATGTTTTTGACCTTTGCTGTTTCATCCAGTTTTCTAATACAGCACTGTGGCTATCTACAGTGCCTGCAGCTAAGTCTCTGGCACCAGTGCCTCCAAAAAGCTAGGTATTCATACGAGGGAAATCTACCACTTCTTTCTGTGGCGTGCGTGTCATTTGACGGTGACATCATGCCTTTCTGAGGCGGCGCGGTGATGCACAGCTCTGCGTCCAAGGGCAGAGGATGTGCTCACGCGGTACAAATGCTTTTTGGTTTCTCCGGCTAGACCTAAGGGGAGCTGTGGTGGAAGGGGCCCCACTGGCTAATGTCACGCACATCTGTCCGTGAACTTTTTTTTGTGTGTGATACTGCATAATCTTCTGGCACAAGAGCCTCATCAAGGCTCCTATGTACAAAGTCCTTTTCTCTTACCTTTGATTTTCATTTCTTGCAGCTCCCAAATGCATCAGGGCTGGAGGAAGGGGTGCTGAGGAAGTCTCTTTCCATGAAATTAAGCCAAGGTTTCCAGGTCTGGAGTCCTTGGTTTTGTGTTTGAAAACTTTGTTAATTTTCATTATTTTAACCCTGGAGAGTGGGGACAACAAGGACAACACAACACAGATCTGTGTCGTGTTGTCCTTCTTGTCCCCACTCTCCAGGGTTAAAATAATGTCTATACTCAACCAGCTTGCATGCACCCTTGCTTTAACTTTGTTAATTTCTCGTTTTTGCAGCTCCAGGATGCAGCAGGACCAGAAGAAGGCTTGCTGAAGAAGTCTTTCTCTATGGAATTAAGCCAAGGTTTCGAGGTCTGGAGTACTAGGGTTTGTTGTTGAAATCTTTGTTAATTTTTCATTTCTTGCAGCTCCTGGATGCAGGAGGACCAGTGAAAGGGTTTCCGAGGAAGTCTCTTTCCATGGAATTGAGCCAAGGTTTTGAGGTCTGGAGTCCTTGGTTTAGATTTTGAAACCTTTGTTAATTTCTCGTTTCTTGCAGCTCCCGGATGGAGCAGGACCAGAAGAAGGCTTGTTGAAGAAGTCTTTCTCTATGGAATTAAGCCAAGGCTTCGAGGTCTGGGGTACTAGGTTTTGTTTCTGAAATCTTTGTTAATTTCTTTTTTTCTTGCAGCTCCCAGATGCAGTAAGACCAGAAGAAGGCTTGTTGAAGAAGTCTTTCTCTATGGAATTAAGCCAAGGCTTCGAGGTCTGGAGTACTATGTTTTGTTTTTGAAATCTTTGTTAATTTCTCGTTTCTTACAGCTCCCAGATGCAGCAGGACCAGAAGAAGGCTTGCCAAAGAAGTCTCTCTCTATGGAATTAAGCCAAGGTTTCGAGGTCTGGAGTCTTTGATTTAATTTGTTTTTGAAAACTTTGTTAACTTCTCGTTTCTTGCAGCTCTCGGATGCAGCAGGACCAGAAGGCTTGCCGAAGAAGTCTCTCCCTATGGAATTGAGCCAAGGTTTTGAGGTCTGGAGTCCTATGTTTTGTTTTTGGAATCTTTGGTAATTTTTGGTTTCTTGCAGCTCCCAGAGTCAGCAGGACCAGATGAAGAGTTGCTAAGGGAGATTATGCCTGTGCAACTTAGCCAAGGCTTGGAGGTATGAAGGACTGGTGCCTTTCTCTCAATTGCTTTTTAACAATTTTTGTTTTGTTTAGTCTTCTGATACAGCAGTAAGTGCAGCAGTGAACAGTGCCTTGCAAGGCGTGAGGCTGTCAGCTCGCAAGCGACCCCGTGGAAACCCCTGTGGATCCAAAGACTCCTGCACAGGAACTAGGTTTCCATCTAGAAAGAAGGCAAACCAGGCTTCATTAAATTGTTTATTTGCAGCGCTTCCCACAAAAGAGAAGACATTGCGTAAGTGCATTAATTAGGCATTTTGTTGGTGTAACTTCGTTGCATAAATAAGTGTTGTGGTAATTTATAGGTATGCTGCGCTGGTTCGTCGATGGCGAGACTGCATCCGACACGTTGAAAGATGGGTACTGCATACAGGAACGGGATATCTCTGTCACCTCTAAATCATTGTCAAGTGGTGCCTTAGACACCCGAGCACCAATTCTCACATTGAAGAAGTACTTCTCTCGAGCTGCTTGGTGCAAAATCAACGAACTTTGTACGTATAGGATCTAGCTTTAAAATTTGATGTAGTTTTTCTACTGCACTTGTGTTTTTGACTGTAGAACATAATCCTGTTTTTACTTTTCTAATGTTTCAGTGAAAGAAAAGAAAGAGCAAGGCTTGTGGTTTTGCCATAAATGTGACCTTGAAGATGACCACACCATCAAGATGATAGCGTGTGACCTGTGCATGGAGTGGTACCACTGGTGAGCTAATGACTCTATTTAAAACTGTATTTTAATGCAAGCTAAATGTAAAACTTACTCATGCAGAGCACACTATGCACAAGTGGGGAGAAAAGCTTCAGCTCAAATTTTCCAAGAATGTAGCATAGAAAATGCCTAAAAAGAAGTTATTCTCACTACTTTTGTTGTGTCCTAACCTTGCAATGTGACTGCCATCTGAGCAAGTGCTTTTTTCTTTTCTGAAGGCCTTGCGTAGGTATCAGCAAGAAAACTGTTCCCAGAGGGGATTGGTTCTGCTACAACTGCAAATAGGAAAACAACAAGGATCTAGACACGACAAGTCACGGACAAGAAAATGACCACAAGAAAATAATCTCCTGAGCCACACGGTCAACTTGGAGTACCTTCTCTATTTCCCGTGTATACTGTGACTCAACGTGTGGATCTTATTTTTCTTGAAGTAGCTGAGATTTCCAGAAAGAAGATTGATTATATTTATATTGCCTATGAACCGTTTTGTTGGTCTTCAAGAAGTTTTGTCGATTGTTAACATAATTTTGCATCATCCAGATTTTTTAAAATGTATTATTTTTTTTAATGTTTCGACAAGCTTTACATTCTTTATTCTTCAGTGATATCTACTGCATTGCATGTGTCTTGAGTGTGCTTTTTATTTTTGTTTTGGGGCGTTTTTTAGTATATGCAATTTGTGTGGATTATTCTTAACATTTTTGAATGTTAATTTTGGTATGTTTCAATGCATCTTGTATATTTTTAATGATTAATTTATATTTTCTTTGTCATGTGTCAATTCTTATCTTCAGCTGTTTTTATCAGTGTGACAGTATTTTAATTCATCAGTTTACCGTTTTAGCATGTCATGGAGTCACACTCAAGGGTGTAATTTTGCTCATTGTTTACTGTACTGTACATTTCAATGTTAGACTTACTATTACAAACAATCATGCACAGATGTTGGGACATATTAGGTCCTGGATGTCAAGTAAGCTTCTAGATGTACCACATTTTGTCATGTACATCCTGCATTTCATGTTCTTGAGTGTTCGATTTTTATATCTTGACCTGTAGCACATTTCAAACGATTTTGACTTTAACTGCTGCTGTTTTTCTACATGCTTTTCCACTGAACTTTTTGAAATATGGTTTCTTCTTGATACTTGAAAATAAATTGTACAATGGTCCTAATAATGCCTCGCTTGCCATTTGTATCAATAAAAACATTTGATAATCCTCAATGTACTACAGTTATTTTGTGCAACATGAGCCGTCATTGCATATCTGGAACAAGATTGACCTTTGGATACATGCCTTTTTGCATAAGGGCACTGCTTTAACCGTTTTGCATAATGCACAGTTAGAGAATTCCACATGCAGTTTTACAGGGAACTGAATGGTGTAACATATCGTCCAAGAATGGAACAGGAACTCGGGTCTGCTCCGATCTGCTCGCTGAGGTAAGTTATGCTAAAACAGTATTGTCATAGTCATTGAAGTTCCCTCCTAATGACGTTTCCTCTAACACTTTCCCTTGTTTTGCTGAGATGATAGATGTTCTGATACAAGACATTTCTTCACAACACATTTGGAGGAAAGGCACCAAGGTAATGTATTTCTGCTTCATCAATTGCGTACCAAAGTGGGATTTGTTATTTCGCTGTTCCTGTGGTTTCTAAGTGTGAAGAAGCCAAGAAAGTACAGCGGTGCAGCAGTTGCATCTCTTAGTAACAGTGTAAAATTAATGTCTAAATTCTGCTTCAAACATTTTTTTTTTCTTAATGCACACTTTAAAGTTAACTGAATTCCGTTTCGTTTGCCAGCCAGATTTCATTGAGTTTCTAAGTTCCGGCATTCGATCCCACTTTTTAAAGTTGTTGGCGAGGTTTAATTGCATGTCATAACAGTTACAGACCAATATTTTTCGACAAGGTTCCATCGCCAGCGGCTTTGGAAAATGCTTTCTTTTCGCGAGCGCTCGCAAAAGCATTTAACAAAACCGTGCTCACGCGCTCAGACTAATCAACATTCTAATAAACCTAATAAACAAAGATCACATTCTCTCGAACAGCCAGGAAGCGCAAGGAGCTAATCCGCACCGTCCGCCCCGCATACCGCGCCCCGCATACCGCACACCGCATCACAGCCCCCCAACTCTGCACCGCCTGCACTACCCACTGTGGCAGTACTGGCAGTACTGGCACTACCACACACGCGCGAACGAGGAGGCGTTGCACCATCGTTGCGTTGCACACACACGCACACACAAATTAATAATAAATTTGCGCGTATTCGCACTTTGGGCGCTGGGTGCGGATAAAAAACCACCCTTATTCGCACCCTGGGTGCGGATAAAAATGAGTCCTTATTCGCACCCCGGGTGCGGATAAGAATGTGTCCTAATTCGCACCTCGGGTGCGGATAAAAATCCGCCCTTATTCGCACTTCCGGTGCGGATAGGGACAG